>JBAJNP010007153.1:0-14328 GCA_036877545.1 Yasuhikotakia modesta | reverse complement strand
ATACACTCACTCTCACACATATATCCACACATACACTCACTCTCACACATATATCCACACATACACTCACTCTCACACATATATCCACACATACACTCACTCTTATACATATATCCAAACATACACTCACTTCCATACACACATCCTTAACTTCACTCTCTCTCATTAATGAATCCTCACATGATTTCCAGGTACAGATCATTGCAAACATCAACATAATCTCACATCATCATATAAACTCTAATTTTTCTGTTTATATGTGATCCAGTTTTAAAGGCAATTTATTATTAACATTCCTTTTGCATCATTAAAACAAATTGCTGTTGCATTTATGATCATTTTATATTGTTTTTTATTAACTAATTGTTATATTGGCGTCACAGTTATGAACAAACTATATTGGTATATTTTTGCAGTTCTGATTTCGCTATATTATTTCAGCTATGAAAAACTTGTATATTGTAGTTTATGCACAACTACAACAATAAATCTAATCTGGCTGTTCACACTTATGGCATGTTAAAAAATGAGATAAAACTGTTTGTGTTCCTGCTATTATCCAATTAACAGATAATTGATCGATTTACAAGGTTCCGTTTATTACATTAAAGAGACAGTTCACTGAAAAACACATTTACTCACCTTATGTCGTTTCACACCCGTTCACACCTTCGTACACAAGATGAACTCCGACACATTTCTGGTCACCAGCTCCTTCATCGCCCGCTCGCATCCTGGTGCTCTAGACGGAGAAACACTTTACATATGAGCTACAGCTAACAAGCTTTGTACAGTATTTTTATTGTAAGATAACGTTAATGCCAATATTTACCAACACATTTCTAAAATTAGAAGTTGTACCTGTTAGTTCATGCATAATGACCAACTGTAGTATGTTGAATATTCACTGTGGGCTAAACATCATTATCAGTTTATATTAAAACCCGATCATTTCAGATACGTAAATAAATCTGTATCCATCTTACAAATCCTCATCTTTTAACAACAAAACCAGTTTATCCCAGTTAATGTACCACCAGTAATGCTCTTACAAACATGTACATTAACTGAAGTCTGCAGGTACACGAAAGTCAACATTGCGCTGCCAACCATATATACAATCTGCCGCTACCCTATTATTATGACCTTAATAGTAGTAATTTTTATTAAATATGTTTCATTGCGCTACGTGTATGTGCAAAACTCGGTTCACTTAAAATACACAAATCAGTTTTAAGAGTCTAATTCTTTTACGCTGGGTCACATTCAGCGGTTGCGTGATAATAAAACAATGAGGTCTAGATGTCCGCATGTAATATAATTGTAAAATTATTAAAGTTAGTTTACATTACTTTTCAGATATTTTATAGTATTACTTCACCTCTTTAGAGTCCTTCAGACTGAAATGAAGTTGTAGCAACTGTTGCTAACGAAGAATTTCATCCGTTCCTGCGCGTCATAAAGCAAGTTCTGACGTACTGACGTCAGCATATAGTATTAATGTCGCTATTGGTCAAATCCGTACTATCGCGAGCGCGCCATTGGTCAGTTTAAGCATAATTAAACTGCTGCTGCACTAACGGAAATTTAAATTGACCGTGAAAATTTCCTTGAAAGAGAATCATTATACATAATTATAAGCCATTAGATTAAATGAAACACAATGAAATAATACTTTTATAAAATTACTCCTTATATGTTATATATGTTTCTGCACTAACTGAGTGAGCGTATCCATCTGCTGGCCACGCCCCTCTTTCCATGGTAACGGTCTTTGGAAGTTGTCGATAAAAGTACATTTAAAAAGTATAATGTCACCTACAGAGATATTTTCCAAATATTATCTCAATTGTTGTAATTTTGTTCCATAACAATAAAATGAGTTTAATAGTTAATAGTAAAAAATGAGTTAATAGTATTTGGGGTTTCCGGAGCTCTGCATTTCCTCCGCATTCGTTCAGATTCTACAGAAGGTGGCGCTAGTTATCTGTGTAATGTGACGTATAGATCAGATGCACCATGACTGGGGATGAAAGCAAAGGTTTTTGTATGTACTGCAATGTAGAGATTAAATCACACTAACTGTAAGCATTACAGCAAGGCTGAGAATCACGTCTATAATGCCGCCCCGTTTTCAAGCAGTCGGTGTATCTTGTCGTACAGCTGCATAGTTACTGTGAAAACAAGCCGCTCGTGCAAATCTGGGGCACGACTTACAGACACTTAGCGGTAATGACGCGGGAGCGCGCTCCCGAGAGCTCCTACGTAAATACTGAATGATTAAGAAAACAATGAATGACTGAAAATATTTAAGTAACTGAACAATATCTATTTACAATTAATAAAAACACAACAGACTTAATGCATTAAATCATAGTATGTCAAATCTAGATCAAGTATGTTTAATATTTTATATGATAATGTATTCAGTCATATTGTAATATTTTATAGTAGAAAAATAGTGTTAGTTACAATCTACAAGCAGTTTAATTCGGTTATGCACTCTTTCCAACAGCCGGTGGTACCGTCTGAGAAAACGACAGGTCTGGAACCCACTCCGGTGACCTGCCACTGCCAAGACTCACGCTTGCGTCCGATCTACGCCAGCAGATAATCTTAATATTACCTGGGCCACGGCCCTTCCAGGTAGCAGCCATTTTGTTATTCAGTGACTGTTTATAAGCCTGCAAGAACTCAGTCATTGCGAAGTCTAGCTTTGAACCGCATACCATCCTGAGCGGCTTTCCTTGTGTTGCTGTGACTTGGATTTTGAACTGGACTGTTATTTACCTCTCGATTGTTCTCTGCCTCTTTTACCTGCAATATCTGGGTTATTACTTCTGTCTGCCGCCTGAACTGACCCTTGTCTGATATTCCATTACGATTTTGGATTTTCTACGTTGCCCTTGTTTGCTGTTGTTTGCTGTTGTACGTGAGTTGTTTAATAAATACTGCACATGGACCCACATAGTGTTGATTCTTCGATACAACAAGAATATCGTAACCCTTATGACTGAGTTTAGTTGGGGTTTGCGTGTTGATAGAAACTGTATGTCAATATTTTGGGAAATACTTATATTTGGCAACAGAAAATTGAAAATCCTGGACCTAATGCTAACGTCCGATACAACCATAATCAGTAACGGGATAAGATTTTCTGATCATCGTTTCATCAACAATATAAACACAAATATATACGTTTAATAAGCTTTAGACATTTACCGCATCTTATTTAGCATTGCTTGCAGATGATGGGCCTCGTCCCGAGGTGGAAACATGGCAACAATTTACAAGACGTTAAGTGTTAAATTATGTTTTTGTACGTTCAAGTAATTGAATGTTAAATTTAGGCAGAAATGGTGTATAATTGTTTGCGTAATTGTTTCTTTCTTCAAATTGTTTCAAAAGCTTGAGCCGGAAACAGAATTTATTAGTTAATATTTCGAGTCGTTCGTTCATCATGTGGGGCTGTCAACAAAAAAAGATTCGTTCATTTTGCTGAACGAGGCTCAAAGATCTGAGTCAGTAAAATGACCCGAACTTCCCATCACTAGATGCCATCTTGCTGATGCTGGGGTTTTACATTAGCCTTACCCTTCGTCGCTCACAAGGCCACTGGCCTCGTTTATAAAACTTTGTGTTTCATCCGTAAAGTGTGCGCATGCACAAAAAGAAGATTTTGCGTACACACACTCGTTTTCAGATGTATAAAATCATGCCCATGCCAGAACCTGCGCATAATTCCTTTTAGAAATTGCTGACAGGCGAAGACTGTGCGTATGTGTATCTCCTCCCCTATATAACCATATGTGGAGCTTACAACGTTTAGTTTAACTACACATAATATCATCTGTATATCATTTCCATATGCATATTTACATTCACATGACAGTATGAGACGCTGCACTGTGCATCGGATCACGCAGTGTCCACAATAATATCAAGGTGCTATGGCAAAAATGTCACTTGTTCATTGGTTTACGTGTTTTTGAGCTTGGTTTTCCACAAGTTTTAGATGTTCTTAATTTCATCTAAAAAATGGTTGGAAAGAGCCACTGGTTGTCAGTAAGGCTCTGCTGTTTTAGAGGGTATGAAAGCACATAAATAACAATAAGCTACTATAAGGTAAGCCTTGGCCACATTTTATTCGTTTATATAACTACTCTTTGATGATGATAAATGCGTCGCCTAGATGCGGTGCATGTGTATAGGCTATATAATAATGCAGACTTTATGTGTTTAGGGATGAATTGTTAAATCTTATGCAAAACATAATAGATTGGGAATTAATAGAAAAATATATGATGCTGTCATGTGGGGTAGTAAAGGAAGAATGTAAATGAAATGTTATACCAAAATGACTTGTGTATTTTTACGAGTTTCATAAGTCACAAGTCCAAGTCTCTCCTTTTGCGACTCGAGTCTCCATCTCTGGCTATCACTGCAGTGCCAGGGAGCAATTGGGGGTAAGGTGCTGTTCAAGGGCACTTCGGTTGTTACGTATCACACCACAATAGAAACACTGAGACCCCAAAAACGTCTAAAGATAGCAGTCGCTGCAAGCAGGGTTCGAACCTACACGGGGAGACCCCATTGATTTCAAGTGCAAGGCCTTAACCACTCAGCCATCCCAGCTGTAAACATAGGCTCATCTTGTAAAAGCTACACTGGAACCTGGAACTGAAATGAGTGGACCAGTACTGTGCACGCTTTAAAGGACAGAGTCATCTACATACATCCCTTTGTCAGCCTGTCTCAGCATCATCAGACAGTGTTTTTTGCCAAAAAAAAGCAGTGTCTCAAGTTTTCATTTTTAAGTTAGTGAAAACAACTGTATTGTACAGTTGATGCTGACATTACATAATTAAAGCTAATGAAGTTAAACCACTGCATATTACAAGCTTATAGATTTTTAGATTCAGAATAGCTGGCTACTGTTACACTTTCATGAACTTTTGTTTCTTGTTCTCCTAAGACTCCAGTTGTTGCACCATAACTGGTCAAAAGTTATGATTTTTAATTTTTAATTATTTAACTAACACTAACTTTACATGTCAAGTAAACATATTATTTTAGGTGTATTTAAACCCTTTAGTTCTTATAAACTTATCTTATCAACTTAATCTTTACAATCAATAACAATCAATAAGATCAGGCTTGTAGGTTTCACTTCTAGGTGGTTAATTTTTTTAATGACAGAACAGGTAATCCTGTTAACAGGATATTAGCATCTGAGGTTTCAACATAGATCTCAAAGGCTGAATGAAATGTCATACAGAGCATCCAGTATATGTACATTTGTGTCTAATTTTAACAGAAACTTATAGCTGCAAAAAACAACTCTACATTTATGCACCAATAAACACGGTCAACACAATAGTTTATAAAGTCCAAAGAGTAAAATCAAAAGTTAATCCCACAGGATTTTGCAATTCTCAACATTCGTCAACATAAACCAGGGTGTATGTTACAGTTTTTTGACATATCAGACATCTGTGGTGCTAAAACAGAACACACTAAACATTTGTCATACTAGAATGTGTGCATAAGTATGTAACACTCAGAAAACACAGAAAAATAATGCACAAAAAAGGGCAAAAATGTAGGCTAAATTTTGCAGTATTAAAAGAAAAGTTTTTAGTAAAGAAATCAAACCTTTAAGTTTACACAAAAGATAGACTTTTGTTAACTGACAACAGTGGGAACGGTCAACTGACTGTGGCTTTAAAAGCTGTTAATAAGCATGAAGTAGTGTAACCGTGGTGGCTGCCCTTACACGAGTAAACTCGTTTAAAGCGCCAGCCAGGATAATCCTGACAAAAAATTAAACCAGGATAGCACAAACCAAAACCACCTGTTACAATATAAGAGAAATAAGGAGAATAGAATGTTTATTTGCAAAAAATGTATTTACATAAAGTCCATATATTGTCCATTTACTTTCCGTAACGGGAGAGAAAAAAAGGAAAACAAACTGTAGCCAATAGGAACAACAAAACAAAAACAGAGCATTTAGCGTGCGGAGATTGAGTCACACAAGTTTGCAGAACTGAAAGATACGGGGGAGTATTTCGTTGTCGCCAGACACCAGAATAGGGAGTTGGAGCAGTTGCCACTTATCTTCATAACAGCTTTACAAACAGATGATCCAGAAGACATCGCTTAGAAGTCATGTGTAACTCTGCACAGGAATCAGACATTCGGCACGCGGCCGTCTCTCCACGCTCCCCGGTAATCCACACTGGAAACCTTACTGTCAACGCAATCCCGTTTCTCGGGTCTGACCCTCTTCCCTATATCTCCTTCCTTCCTCCGTTAATTGAAGACTCCACCCCAAACACGCAAAGTGAAAGTAAACGTAAAATGTAAACAATGTTGTGGTGCAAAATTTCCTGCATCGCCACAGTAGGGAAGCAGAATTAAAAAAAGAAAAAGCCTACTCCTTTTCACGGAAAAGTCTATTCCTCAAACCATGAACCAACATCTCTCTCGCCATGCTCTCTTTCTGCGTCTCTGGTCTGTCCAAACAGAAAAAATAATTATTAATTAGGCTGCTGTGTGCCCACACCAATGCTCTCTCAAGTGTGCAATAAGTCATAAAATTAGGCTTACTTCTGCAGCCCTTAGAAACATTGAGAGGTCTTTACTGAGGAAATATGGCAGTCCTCTCAAAATAACAGCCCTTTTCATTTTGTTGGAATTCTTAAAAAACAGAGCAGCACTTAAGCCACATAACCACTAGCCAACTTCAATAATTGTTCATAAAAACAAAATAAGCCTGAGCACTTACCTCATCCTCAAGCTTTCTTAGGAGATTTTTAAGCTCTGGAGACTGTCCGTTTTGGCCCGATAGAGATTCAATAACTGAGGCAAATGTTGGTCCAGCCCAGTATAAAAGGATCCTATCAAGTCAGCTAAGGTGATACAACTGAATACTGCTTTAATATTTCAGAAATAAGAAAAAGAAAACAGAAGACCTCCATCTGTACAAAGACCTGAGCAATCTTGCATTCACAGAAAGCATTGACATTTTAACAGACAACAATCTAGACATGCAAATTCCTAAGGATCAGAAAGGTGATAAGGCAGATTCTTTTTGCAAAGAAATAAGAAAATAAATCCTAAAATAAAAATGTTAAATCCTTTAATAAGTATAAACATTGCTGTAACTCCAGAGTTAGGTCTGCAAAGATGTCTAGCCGTTAAGCCTAATTTAAGACACTTACCTGTTGCTCTGTGAATAAAGCAGGCCACTTGGTCTTCACCTCTGCCACAGGCGGCTCTTCTTCCATGCTTCTTCCACGCAATTTGTTTTCTACGCAAGGAGAAGGTACTAACCATCATTTCTTCAATTTTCTTCATGTCTGCTCTCTTCTTCTTACCTCTCCAATAATCTGCAAGCTCTCTTCTTCCAGTACATCTTCAGTTTTTCGTTCAGGGAAGTCAGGAAGAAAGTTGGCCTCCTCAGCTTTTTTTAGTTCTCTTGAGTTTCTGTTTTGGTCCTGAGGAGCAGCTATAAACGTGAAGTTCAGAGCATCCAGCCATACGAAGCTTGTTCCTGTAGTTCCTCATTTTGAATTTCAATGATAAAAGCACTTGACAAGTTAATTTCAGTACATGTATTTTTCCAAACATTGCATGGTGTCAAAAACAGTTACTACTTGAACAAATGCGTGTTTGTGACTAGATGGTTGTTTTTGGACTTTAACATTCAAAACATTGCTTGAAAATGACATTTATGGGAAACATAACATCTGTCACTGCACTTGCACTAATGTTTTCATGTTAGATTTGCTTTATTTTTTAAACTGCTAAACAACGTTATAAGCGCTTGGAAAGTTTTTGAAAATGTATTTTCCCAGGCATTACATGTTGTCAAAAGTATTTTTATTGCATTAGCCTTTGGAAAACATGACATCCTGTCGTTTTCATGAGGTTAAAAAGAGGAGATTGACGGGGCAGTCATACTTTGGCAGAGGCTGAAATATAACTGCCAAAAAGTGACTGCCTCCCTCTAAACAGCATATTCTTATTGCAGAAGGCTTACGCTTCTTTGCAGATAAGCGTGCAACGAAAAGAGTCAAAGCACCGCATTATTGCACATTTTAATTGCATTAGGCTTTGGAAAACATAACATCTGTCACTGTTCTTACACTAACGGTTTTATGTTTGCTTAACACTATGTTTAGACTGCTATAAACGACACTATAAGCGCTTGGAAAGTTAATTTCTGCAAATAAGTTTTTTCAAAACGTTGCACGCTGTCAAAACCATTAACTGCATGAACAAATGTGTTACCTTCACCAGATGGTTGTTTTTGGTGCTTTATCATTCAAAGCATCGCTTGATAGTGAAATTTCATTGCATTAGGCTTTGGAAAACATGATATCTGTCACTGCATTGCACTAACATTTGCTTGATGTTTAAAAGAGGAGATTGACCCGCTGAAGCCGCTGAAGTGGAACTGCCGAAATATGACTGCCCCACGTAGCTTCCTCTTAATGGTGACGTATCACGCGTTTGTGCAGATAATGGTTACAAATGCTGACTGTATTGCATAATTTAAATTATTTTTCGTATTTGTACAGGGCCGTGCAGAGACCTTTGGGGGGGGGGGGGGTTGTGGGGCAGGTGCTGAAAATATAAAACGGGCACATGAAACAAGACTTTAAATAGGGATGTGCTCAAAAAATCGTAACAGCAATGTTACGATGCATAAATAAGCATTCCTTGCTGATACGCATATTTATGCAGATGCTTCTTTCTTCCACTTGTTAGCAACAAATGCTGTGATGCAGTTTTGAAAAACAAACATGGGATGGAGGCGGTTAACCTGCCCGCTGAGTGGCCCCCAGACCAGTGTAGCAGTGTAAGAGTTTGACCAGTGTAATCACTCCCAAGGCTGTAGTGGAGGCTAAACGCAAGTAAACACGGTTTACCCACCTCTGAAATTTCAGAATTAGAGTTTACCCACTTCTCAATTGATCTAAATGCACATCATAGCACAGTTTATGCACAAAATGTGATCACAGAATTCGTAGTTCACCCACCACTTGTTTTACCACTACACCCCTGATCACTCCATTCTATACGGGGATATGGTACACAGGTGGATTCTGGCATGGTTCAGCTGGACATGGTACACATGTAGTGTGATCACTAACCGTGCCCCAACATGGCTCTCACTGTACGTTCACACCAGGAGAGACCAAAGCGAACACGTCGCCAAGGTCGTTGAATTTGCTTCGTTGTTGAATCTGCTTTACTCACTTTGTTCGCTCATTGGAATGTTTGATTTAGCCTGTTACCGTGGGGCGTTGGTAAATCTATTTATTAGAATTGGTTTTTACCGAACCGCGTCATAACTCATTACATAAGGTTAACTGACTTTTAACTTATCTGTTTCGCTCTGGTCGCCCAATTTGCTTCGCTGCCAGTGAATTTGCTTTGTTTCGCCGACTCTCCATAGAGAAATAATGACTTTTGTCGCTCTTGTCTCTTCTGATGTGAATGTACGTGACATCAATAATGACACTCCAAATAAAAAATATTTGAATTAATTTGAGAAAGTTGGTGTTAATAACAGTTTTTGTTCACATCGGTGAACTTGCAAGGCGTAAATCATGGGGAGAGACCTATCTTTTCCCATGGCAATAACCAGGCTGCTGAATAGAAATGGGATGATTAGCAAAAGTGCTTTGATTTGGAGCATGAATTGTATGACGTTCAAACTGCATGATCAGTTTGCATAGTTCTAATATTTTCTGTCTGATGGTTATTTCACTCGATGCTAGAACAGCAGACAGCATGCTGTAGTAGACGGTTGCTACCCCTCCCCCACTCTCTCACTCAGAGTGTTGCAAAATTGTTACATTTCCTCCAGTCAGTCAATCAGGTGTTGTTAGCTTGCTAACTCACTCGTTGCTGCATATCCTTCAGATCTGAACATGAGCCTGGCAGATGAACTGATGCAGTACAAGTCATTCATGTCAGAAAAAGAGACATGCCTGAGTAAAATGCTCAGAACAATGATGGATTTAGATTTGCAATCAACCTTTCCAAATGTGTACATAGCACTTCGACTTTTTTTGACCCTGCCTATTACAAACTGTGAAGGGGAGCGCTCATTTTCCAAACTCACTCGCATTAAAAATGAACTGAGGATTAGGATGTGCCAAAACCGCCTGAATTCTCTGTCACTTCTGGCCATCGAATCAGAGTTGGTTCTCGCAAACGTTTTGTCCAGGGGCCCACACAACCCATAATCCGTCCCTGCATGAGCTCATACTGCCACCTAATGTAAACGCTTTACTTTTCATATTTAACATGCTTTTGTAAAAACAGTGTGTGACGTAAGAGCGATATAAAGACTGAATAGAGACATGGAAACTACATTTTTATATGTTATTTTTACTAAGTGTTAATAGAAGGTGGATGCTATTTACACTGTTAAAATAGCTGGATTTTCTGCTATTTAAATTACTTTGTGAAAATAATTATCTGCACCTCAGTATAGTACTACATAATAAAGCAGTAACAATAATAACATATTGCGTGCAAATGATCATTTAAAATCTAATTATTTAATGGATGCCACCTTTTTCAGGACAATATAAGTCCTCCCTATACCTACCCTAACAACACCCGATATTTTCTTTTGCTTATGTCCTTTATTTATATTAACATGCCTTTTCTATATGACGTTTGAAAAGGGAGAACAAAGAAAGTTTAGCAAAAGGTGGTTTTGAACTCAGGTCAACCACGTCAAAAAAGCTGTGCGTTCACGCTTTACCATCTACACCACTGAAGCAGTTGCGCCATTAACTTGTAGTGTTTGCTAGTCCAGTTTCCACATTGGTGAGTGGCGTTAATGTAAACTAGAGTAAAAAAAATGGAGTAAACATCAGTGAGCGATCTGTTCGGGGAATCAGGCAAGAATAGGATGGAAATAAATGAAAACCCGGCATTGTCCAATGATTCGAGACGTAAACAAAGAGATGCGTCTCCAGCAAGCGCAAAAATGGATTAACGAGGAGACGTATCAGGACGTCTTTACTGATGAAACAACAGTTTCTTTAGATCGCTTTTCTACTATGTCGTTCCACAAGGCAGGAAGACGGGTCTCCAAGCCAAAACCAAAACACTCACTGAAACTTCATGTGTGGGGAGCAATATCAGGACTAGGACCGGGTCTACTGCAATACTCGAAGGGATTATTATTTCTATGGGATCGTTATTGCTTTGAGAACGCTATTAAAAAAGAAACCGCAGCTCTGTATATTAGAGACAACGTTGAGAAAACAAACACCGCTTTTTCAGGACAAATTATACATAATTTTATAAATTAACAATAAATTGGTAATATTATGTATAATTAACATAATATAATGATACATAATGAATGCTACAAATCATTCAACTTTCTAAAATAATAACAAATGTTAACAAATATCAACCAAAAGTTAACAAATGATAAACGTTTACCTATTCAAATCCAAAAAACTACACGTTCCCATGTTGTTTTAGATCCAGTGCATTGAGGCCAAAACAAGTCAATTTGCCACCTGGTGCGTGTTCTGGGAAGTGTAACAGCTTTTATCTAATTCTAACAAACAGGTCTGACCAGTCGTGCAGCAAACTGCGTGATCCTGCATGAAAAAACACCCATTTTTAAAGGCCAGATCTGTACTGGTTCATGGCTTCAGATTCAGGTTGTAATAATGGGAATATTCGACCGGTGGGTATGGAGGCACCAGGCAGCAGATCTATGGCACAATCACCAGGTTTTTGTGGAGGCAGTTGGGTGGATTTCTCGGAGCTGAAGTCTTCTAGTAGATCAACGTACGCCTGTGGTATCTCTTCCTTAGCTGTAGCCTGCTCAGAATAAATAAGGTGAGTATGAATGGGTTGGTGAAGGAGACAGTTCTTGTGACAGTAAGGTAACCAGTGATTGATTTGCTGGGTGGACCAGGAAATAGTGGGATTGTGGACCTCGAGCCAGGCATAGCCCAAGATAACAGGGTAGATGGGACTTTTAATAACATAAAACTGTATCTTTTCCTCCTGGAGGGCTCCTATCTGGAGGGCTCCCTCCTCTGTCATCCCCCATTACAAACTTTTTTGAAAAAAAAGTTTAAATAGAGCTTTAAACCAAAAAGCTCCTTTGATATGCTGGAGCGATTTTTGGAGCAACAAGCTGCAGTGTGCTGCATTGCTGGACAAAAACTAAACTTCTGTCACAGCTGAGGACAACAGCGTGATTCCGGAGATGAAGCAGGCAATGGCAAAGGATCTTGAACATCGATATGTGAATGTGAGACAAGTTCTGCATAGGGCATCTGCCTTAGATCCAAGATTTAAAAAGCTGCCTTTTTAAATGAAGAGGAGAGAGATGCAACTTTCCAGCATTTGATTCATGAGGCTGCAGAACTTGTGATGCAGAAAGTAAGAACTTTTTTTGTTTACTTTCAAACAAATCATTGTTTTATTACTGCATTAAAATGTCATTTATATATGTATATGTTTTATTGCCCTTTTTATTTGCTATAATTTGTCTTGTGTTTTACTCTACAGAATGAATCATTGTCACAGGTTGAGAATGCAACAGCTCACTCATCTGCTGACAAAACCTCTGATGATGACCCTGAATTGATGCCAATGTCCCATGCTAAAACCACTGAAGAAGGTGTGTACAAACTATAGTTAAATACTTGCCTTTTCTTTTTTCTTGTTAAATGACTGAAAATGTGATTTGTGCTTTAAATGTTATTTATTAAGTAACAACTGTTAGAGGCACACATGATATTTTATTGTTTAACATAACAAAGCCTTGCTTTCTTTATTATTTTAGAATATGTCCCTTCTTCCAAGAAGTCAAAACCATTAGAAGATCTCTTTGGTGACACCTTCTGCACTGTAGACCCTAGCAAGACTGTCAAGACCCCTAAAGAGCTGTCACATGCTGAAGTTGTTAAGTACAGAGACACTGTATTCTTGAACTTGGGGGGTAAGGTGTTGGAGTGGTGGAAAAGTCATCAAACTGAGTTTCCTCTCCTGGCAAACCTTGCCAAAACTTACATGTGCAAAATACTGGAAAAATACAAAATACTGGAAGGCTTTGACTGTTGCCGTCATAAGCTTGATTTCATGTGACTTTATTTTTCCCCCATTATTTACTTTTCTTAAAAAATGTTTTGGCTATCTTGTTGTTGTAAATGTTGCAATTGGACATTGCACACACAAGGAATTTTCTTTGCTGTTGAAAGCTTCTAGTACAACATTCAACACAATGACAATACAGATATAATACGATTTACAGTCTAAAAGATTCTGAATTATGCATATAATTCAGCCGGTTTATGACATCTAGACTGGATTATTGTAACTCTCTTAGGTGGGTGTTCAGCGTTTCTCATAAACCGGCTACATTTAGTTCAAAATGCTGCAGATAGAGTCCTTACTAGGTCTAATATTATCATATTACACCAATTCTTTTATCACTCCACTGGTTGCCCGTCAATCACCGTATTACCTTCAAGATCTTACTGCTAACCTACAAACCACTAAATGGGCTAGCCCCCAAATACATCACAGACCTCCTATCTCACTACAAACCGCTCCGTGCCCTGCGATCTCAAAATGCTGGTCTGCTGGTTGTGCCTAGACGTAATAAATCAAGTTAAGGTCGTAGAGCCTTCTCTCACTTGGCCCCTAAACTCTGGAATGAGCTCCCAGATACAATTCACGGTTCAGACACACTCCTGCAGTTTAAATCTAGACTAAAAACCCATCTCTTTAGTCATGCATTTTCAAATTGACAATTGTTTTCTACTGACAAGTTGATTTATGTTCACAATGCCATGAACAGCTGCTACGCTAATTATTCTCTGTTTCCTCCCGGGGGAGTTTTAGATCAACCTGCATCATTAAGGATCTCTCATCGGGTCAGTCCGGTCCCCAGTTTTCCCTCTGGTGGTCTCTGCCATCAGTCGTTCCGAGAGGATGTTCTCCACGGCCAACTTCTTGGATGGTCACACTTAGCACCATTGTTCCAGTATTTCTGTTATATCTATCAGTATCCATGTCTTTTTTTGCAAACCATCACACAACAATCTTATATCATCAGTTCAGCACCAGTATTGTAACAGCAGATTGTTGTTAAAGCTGCTATCAGTATCCTAGGGTACTTATCATCTACCATGTCATTTTCTCCTATTTAAAACAATCATACAGGTCCTTTTCAGAAAATTAGCATATTGTGATAAAGTTCATTATTTTCTGTAATGTACTGATAAACATTAGACTTTCATATATTTTAGATTCATTACA
>JBAJNP010007152.1:0-23388 GCA_036877545.1 Yasuhikotakia modesta | reverse complement strand
ACACACACACACACACAAACACACACACACACACACAAACACACACACACACACACACACACACACAAACACACACACTCACACACAAACACACACACACTCCTACTAATTTTATTTTGGAAGATGACATAAGACGACACACACGTTGATCAGGTTTGTGTTTAGGGCTGCGATCCTCCTGCACTCACAGCTGTGAGGCAGAATCTCTCTGAACTGCAGCTGAATGTAGCAGCAGGCTGGAGGTTTGGCTCTTCACTACAGTGTAGATGTAGTTAAACTTACAGACTGTTTGTGTATTACTGCCAGGAACCTGTAATACAGATTCTGTGAATTACAGGAACCATCATTTCTTCTTACACTTAATGTTCATACATGCTCATGTAACTACAACAATTAAGACTTTTTATAACCATGTTTCTCATCATCTAAAAATGTACGTGGCATGTATTGTATGATGTATATCTGTATACATATGATGTATGTATTGAAGTAGTTCCATCTATGCTGAGTTCTCATTGGTGTTGAGTGAACCATTTCAAAAACATTTTTTAAAATAAATTGTAATTTTGCAGATACAATTACAATTTCATCAACAAAACTGATGCCAAATAATTTAGCATAATCTCCAGATCAAAATCTTTCAAAAGTGACCCTAAACTTTAGAGCAGTAATGTATGTAATTGTCACACAGTGCTAACCCATCACGCAGTGCTAACCCATCACGCAGTGCTAACCCATCACGCAGTGCTAACCCATCACGCAGTGCTGTATGCAGTGAGTTAACTGCTGCAGCTACAGTTAGCCTTCACTGGTCTTTGGAACATGGCACTTTTCTCTTCACCACAGGTGGGCAGAAGGCCCAGCTCCAAAGTCTGCCAAAGTTCACAGCTGTACCTCATACTTTCCAACCTAAACACCTCACCTCAGTTACACCCGCGCCCCACACCAATCTAACTGAGGGGCTGCCGACCTAAAGCAGGGGGTGTAACGCTCAGGCGGATGACAGCGGTCACTGAGAATCAAACACAGTTTTAGGTGACATCACATGAAAATGACAGGGGTGCAGTTGGTGTCTGTGTGGGCAGCTGGCAGGATGTACCACAAGTGAAGCGCCGTCCAAGCCATGTTAAAACTTCTTGGTATTATTTTGACAGTGAACAGTGATTGGTGTTTGTACATCCTGAGGGCTTTTAAACTGTGGATGAAAACACACATGGCAGGATTTAAGAAAAAACATTCACAGCACCATCAGCGACTTCTTCAGACATGACTGACAAAGAGAATTAAAAAACAAACCATATGACTCCTATGTATGCGTTAGTGAATGGTTTATATAATTAAAGAAATGTAATATTTTGGTGAAATGTCTGTGTAAAGTCAAAATTAACATGAATAAATATAAAAAACAAAATCAAAAGCATGAAGAAATTGTTTCTAATAAATATTGTAATTCTTGATCAGAATATAAGAATATCAAGTAATATTTATTTCATAGTGACTGAAATCTCAGGCAATGTTTTAATGAGGTCTTTGTTCACCAAAGCAACACAAACACAGCTTAACCTTGCTGTCTGACCCACACCGTCTCGACTCAGCAGTCACACGTTCATCACAGGTGAGGTGACCCCTCACACAGACCCAAGCCCTGCCAGAAACAGCAGCTGGGCGACCACAGTTAAGCCGGCTACGCCTCTTTCCTGCAGTCTAGCCCTGGGCAAAATGTTATTTTTTACATACTGGCCACAGGCATTCTGAAGGGCAGCCACAGACACTAAGAGGGGTCCTCAGGATGACAGCAGCAGAGCCGGCATGTACCAGAATCTTCCGCCCTCATCTTTGAAGTTCTAGCTGAGACGAGGGAACTTCAGGTGACCGCAAAACCGCTTGCATCATCACATTCCCTCTACAGCTCCCTCATCCACAGAGAAAAACCACATGATCAACTGTGGAAAAGCATGAATCAGACGGTATCAATGCAGAGATAAAAGAACGTCACTAATTAGAGCAAAGATGTTGAGATTTATGACCTCTAGCACTCGTCTCTGCTGACTCTGTGTTCGGCTGCTTTATTGCTGCTTCTGCTGTTGACAGTTATGATCATTTCTGAACTTCAATCCAACAAACAGAGATGAATCATAGGACCACACAGATGCACACAAATCAAACAGTAACAGTGCTGTGCACAGCGTCTTATGAAAACCGGTTAGCCTGGTTTATAAATATTATAAGGTATGAAATGAAAGAAACTCCTGCGGTGGAGAGAGAGACAGAACTCTTTTCTCATGAGCTGATAGGGTCTCTGCCAAAACCCTTTGACCTCCAGTGAGTTCGCGCCACACTTGAACTTCTACGTCAAATTCTCACACACTTTCACACACACAGATTCAAGAGTCCACCTGCATTCCTCTGATGTTCAGAAACATATAACTGCCAAATCCGTCTCTTCTCTTCCAACACACAGTCATAACTACTGCTAACAGTACACTGTTCTCATACGTTACAGTTGATCATGACTGGTGAATCTGCATTTCTTTTTTAAATGATTCATTAAAGAAAATGTCAGGGCTAAGATGTACATGACATCTTTTAAGATGTTGTAAAATTCTCTGAGCATGGAGGCTCCATCCACAAGTCCCTGTTTTGCTATGACAGTGAAGCTCCACCCATAAGGACAGTGAGCATCACACTGAGCTTTGATCATCAGTCGTGAGTTCATTCTCCACAGAGAACCGGCCGCTGGGACACGACTGCGGCCTCATACGCTGCACCTGAACACAGTATCACATTCCCTCCAAACTCACACACTGAGGCCCAGAACATCCATGTGACAGTCAGACCAGCAACTGACAACTCACAGAAAACATCTGCAGTCTGGACTCCACATTCACTAATGACAAATACCTGGATTCTCTCACTAACCCTTCAGCTGACATTTAAGGGCAGAAACAGAGGATCAGATATTCAAACAATATTCTTATGAAGCAAACAGACATTACATGAAACAAACAAAGATGAATAATGATGTCCATACAGGCCATTTTTACACCAGTGGCCGTATAAATAAATAAGTGTTGATTGCAAACACTTAAAAATTAAACATAAAAATCTACTTTATCATAAGAAAGTTTAAACACAAACCATCTACTGCTGTATTTCCATACTGTAAACTGCAGTATAATACACTTAGATACATCAATAAAGTGGTAAACACCTGTTTGTTAGTACTAGTGGTTCAAAACCAATAAATACTAATAAAACTAGACCTGTGGGGTAGAGGGAGGCTGGCTAAAATCTAATCTGAGGTAAAAAAAAAAATAAAAAATGTATGTATTTTTTAAATGTATATAAATGTATTCTGTATGTATACAGAATAGTGATGGAATGTGTTCCCCCTTATTTTTTCACATTCAGATGATCTGGAATCATCTCTCATGGCAGGAACTCTCTCATCCGCTCCATCCAGAACTCACTGGCTCTAGATCCTCTTCCACTTTGGAAGAATAGCTTCTTCAGGGAATCGTTCTGTGGAGTTTGCCAGGCAGAACCTGAACCCAAAGAGTGGACAGGCCGATGAGGAAGCTTTAACCATGACGTGTGAGATGAGGCCAGGATTTATGACTGTAATCAGCATTAAGTCTGCACAAATTTCTCTGCAATGGACTGAGACAAATTACATGAACTGGAAGCAAACTGAGGAACCCATGAGGTTCTGGAAAGCTGATCGGACTCTGACCACCTAATCCCAGATCTGAAAAATGCCAGGAGTGGTTTGAACCTAAAACATCCTGCACTCAAAAGCAAAAAATGACCAGTGAAGGGTTAATGCTGGTCGTGGCGATCCATCGGCTCAAAGGCTTTTCCAATCACTCCCCCGTCCACAAAAGAAAAAGTGAGAATGCAAAGAGTAAAGGCGAGGGGTGGGAGCAGATCAAAGCCTTGTCATCTGGCACTGCAAAGAGCTGGTTTGGATTAACTTAAATTCTCCTTTCTGTTTCCAAGTTGATGGTAAGAGAGCCTGGCCTGCTGCTTTTCATTAGAGACAATGTTCTTATCTTTTCCCCCTTTTTTCTTCATCCCAGGGCTGATCCCCTGAAATGCAACGTGGCACTGGCGGGGTCCACATGAGACGGTGCTGCGCGCCAGCCATGAGCTGTCCTGAGAGACCCACAAAACATCACTGAAGAGGAAACAGCTGAGGAAGAGGAGGTGGAAGAAGAGATGAAAAAGAATGAGAGATAAGAAAGAAATGATGAAAGAAAGATGAAAGACTAAAAGAAAGGCAGAATAAATATAGAAACATCTAGAAAAAAATAAAAATAAACTGCAAAAAACAAATAAAACAAACTAAAACAAATGCCACACAATTGACCGTTCTAGACAAAACAACAAAACATAGAAATATAGAAACATAAATGAACAGAAGAATGAATCTCCACACATCACACAAACATGTCAGAGGGATGAACACAGGATGAGACAGACAGAGGGATGAACACAGGATGAGACAGACAGAGGGATGAACACAGGATGAGACAGACAGAGGGATGAACACAGGATGAGTCAGGAATAATGATGTCTCAACATAATTAACTTTTGCTTTCAATAACTGTCTGAGCACCTTGAAACAGGTGCTGATGCATCAGATGGGAGCTGATCTGAGGTCAGAAGTGCAGGACTCAGCTGGCATTACTCAGACCCTGCGTGAAGAAAAACTGTAGTGAGTTTATCGAAGCCGCGTCAGGGAGAGATTTACAGCGATGGCCTGAAAGCAGAAGAGAAGACCCAGAGAAAGACTGGGTGGGAGAGAAGGATAAGCGAGACCTATCCTGACTCATGATGGAGCTGCTATGGGCCATATATCAGTCCTGTATGACTGCAGCCTGTATGAGTTGGGCACGGAGCCCCCTCTTCAAAGAGTGTCTTGAATCGTCTGTGTGCGTCTGCGCCGTGAGGGACGGGGTTATTAATAGCCCCAACACCAATGCTAATGGGGCACAGCTCTACTGGCATGACATCAGACTCCCATCAGTCCTGCTACAGATAAAAGGGACAGTTCAACAGATGAGCAGCACTTACACAAATTGTTACAAGACATTGTTGTGAAACTTCTGCAACAATCCTCTGGGGTTCATGAAAATCTCTGTGAAAATAAGTTTGCTTGGAGCTTCTCACACTGACGGTCAAAACAGTTGCTCCAAAACATCTTTCTTTGACAAGCAGTCAAAAAGATGATTTTTGTTTTTAAAATAGGTACCACAATAATACCATCCTCATGAATTCTTCTGGCCATTTGACCGTGTGGTAGAAGTGATATTGAACAGACCGTTTGTTTCTTGAAATATAGTTTATGAGTTATTGCCTGCAGCGACAGAACTTCTGGCTTTTAAAGACTTTTGTTAATGTTCTTCCTATAAATTGTATTTCAAGCTGAAAAAAGCAGGTCTGTGACCTCTGGACATGAAATCAAAGTGTGTCTCCTGCAGCGTGTGAGAGAAGAAGGTTTCTGTTAGTTTCCCTCATTCATCATGTGCTTTGCTTCAGTTATTACGCTGGTGAAATACAGTCTGTCTGTTGGCTGTAAGTTCACTGAAGAAGTCCATCCAGTAAAACAGCCTCGTGATAAATTCTGCTCCAAACAGGCGACTCTGCCACATGTGCCCCTATAAAATCACTAACAGTGCAGCTGCTGGAAATATAAATAACTTCAAAAAGTAGAAAACAATTTCCTGACAAATAAATAATGTGTATACACACACACACACACATATAACCTAACCCACACTCTACACACACACGCTACACACACACAACTAACCCACACTCTACACACACACTCTACACACACACGCTACACACACACTCTCTCTAACAAGAGTTAATCAGAGCGCAGCAGAGATTAAAAAGCTACAGTACTGTTTGAAACCATTTCAAGACGAGACCTCTAGAAACAGATAAAATACATGAGTGCATGTTTACAAGTTATGCAAAGCATGACAACATTAAATGCTTCATTCGTGTTATTCTATAACTGTGACTTTTGTCAGTAAATAAATTCATTTTTGGCTTGGGCCTCATCAGGGTCATGTTTCACACATCCACAAACTTAAAAAACAAAAACTAACAAGCAGACAAAGAGAGACCAGAGTCACCTGAATGCAGCCAGATACTCCGCATCAGCCATGGGTGGGTCCAGACCTCCAGTGAAAGCCATGTTCACATTAAAACCCACCCCTGGACCTGTGCCCACCTACACACACACAGACACACACACAAACACGCACACACACAAACACACACATGACGATATACAGAATATTCTCAATATATGGTCTGTAAGTTTTCATTTTTATTATTGAAACCCTGATAAACACATTCACCTACATTTCTACATCATTTTCTTGTGCTAAAATGTTTTCTGCAAAGGTTTTTCACACAACGCAGGGCTATAGAAATAAAACTCACCTCGTCCGGAGCGCCGCTTCCAGGGAAGAAATTTCCGTCGTCGTAGCGATGGAGAGACACATACAGGACGTTAGGGTCGCTGTAGAAGGCCTGCTGAGTCCCGTTGCCATGGTGAACATCCTAAAAACATCAGAACATGCAAAGTCATCAGTCTGGAGATGAAGAGTGACACTTTCCATATTCAACCATAGCGTGAAAAGAACCATGTAAAAATCAAACACTCGTCACCCTGTGTGTTCACACTGAAATAACACATAAAAACTGTTTGTAAACTGCAGTTTAAGAGATGTATTCTCTCTTCATTTCTTTTCTTGTCTGCTGCAGCGTGTCACAGCTGCTTGTGTCTGTCAGAAGAGGAAATTAAAGCCATTTTACATTTATGCATTTGGCAGACACTTTTATCCAGAGTGACTTACAGTAAATTTAAGTTAAACATTTTTACCAGTACATGTGCTCCCTGAGAACCCACAACCTTTGCACTGCTAACACAATGCTCTACGAACTGAGCTATACAGGAGCTCATTTTAATAGAAGGGACCTAAAAAACTCTAATGACCCCAGCAGAGTTTGAACTGACGGCACCATCTTCCAGTGTCTGTGACACCTTTAACTCCAGCAGACTCCGCATGCGACAGCCCCGTCCTACAGTCTGTCCTGCTTAGCTTTCATTTTAGTGAACTTCTATAATACATTTAAGATCTCTGAGCCACAGGAACCCGGTTGAAGTGGTTCTGATACAGTATGTAACTGTGACCCACCCAGTCCACGATCAGAATCTTGCTGACGTTGAGTCTCTGCTGCAGGAGTTTGGCTGCAATGGCGACCGAGTTGAAGTAACAGAATCCCCTGAAAAACACAGTGTGGGTGAGAACACAGAAGTGGGAGAATCCACTGTGTGTGATCTGCAGGGGAGGGAATCATCTTAAGGGAAGTGGACCTCCTGGCCTGATGGATTGTCTCATTTTACTAATGACACCGTTTGCCCACCACGTCCTGGCTAAACATCAGAGCAGGACAGCAGAGGCTGGCCCACGGCCCGTGGCCCGGAGACACCTGACTGCGGTCAGCTTGCCACACACGGCCTCCACAGAACAGTGTCTGTGTTTAACCCTCCGCCACAGAAACGAGGAACCCTCGTTTATTTTAACCTTTGAATAATGAGCGAGGGACTGTGGTGTGGCTGAGAAACACGAGACACGAGAAAAGGGCCGTAATTAAAGGAAATGTAGTGTCACATTAATGGTATCTGACATTTACTTAGATTAACCAACAAGCTTTATGAAAAATAAAACTGCATCCTATTTACTGGAGCTGAGTGTTGAGAGCGCTGTGTAACAAAACAGCCTTGAATCGACACAAATTACAGCTTTTGAATAAAAACACAATTTCTGACCTGTGAGTTAACTTTCAGAAAATGTTGGATGCCAACCTCAAGAAATCAATATAAATCTGATATACGCCGTACGTGTACACACTTCACTTTACTGAAACCAGTGTGAGTGCTGGAAACTGATTTCTGAGCCAGACTTAATGCTGGAATTCATTTATGTGAGTGATAATGAGCTTATCGCTGATTTATGAAACAGATGCTGATTGGTTGTGAAGTTTATTTTGAGATGGTTGAGATACAGGGAGATGTGGTTTACAGAAGCATGCAGGGATGTTGGAGAAGAAACGTACATTGGAGTGTTTTCCTCAGCGTGGTGTCCGGGGGGTCGTACCACAGCGAAGCCATTCTGCAAACAAACACACACACCTGTGTTAACTGTGTGAAACATGAAAGCAACATCAAAATACTTAGTTAGCTGATGGATGTAGTTCACACACAAATTCCAGAGTGATTCCGGGACACACGACTCACAAATGTTCTTCCTATTAAAAAACTTCTTCAACTTTAAAAACAGTTAATGTCTTTTCCATTCGGCCGCAGGTTTCTGCACTCGCTGGATGCTGCTAGCATGCGGCCTGCGGCTAATGAGAGCACAGAGGGCTCCTAATGTCCTGACCTGAGAGACTCGCTGGCCTCTCACACTCACTCACTGAGCGTCCTGCTCTAATGATGTGGAGTCAGCTGCTCATATTCTTCCATTTTACTCCAGAGGATGTTATTTTAGCCATGAGAGAAAGAATCAGGGGTCTAGATTGCAGGCTGTGAGCGCTGGAGGTGTGTGTTGTATTTCTAGGCTGGCTGAGGAAGAGTTTGAGCAGTTTTTCAGTGTGATGATAGACACATTTCAGTGTTATTCTGGGATTGGTTGGGTCAGGTTGCACTTAGGAATGTTTATGTTTTTATTGGAAAGACTGTGTCTTTTGGGTTTCTGCCTGTGGGGGCCGGGTCACCTGACCTCAGAAGCACGTACACAGCTTGCATGACAAAAATGCAATAATACAACTATTAGCAATAGTTACAGGAATAAATTGAGTGTGTGAGAGAACATCCTACCCTCAGCTCTCCTGATGCCACCTTGAAGACCAGGTCCACCACAGAGCCCACGGCCAGACGAGCAGCACCGGATGAGTGCACTTCATTCCAGATAGTGTCACTGTCAACCTGTGAGAACACACAACACACAGTTCCGTTGCATTGTGGGTAGAGATGTTGTGCTCATGTTCTTGTACTTCTTTAAACAACAGAAAGTGAAAACGAAAAACTCTCTAAATAACAACCTAAAAATTTCTGTTACTGCAACTTATGAAATAATACCTGCTGTTTGAATTGGTCATTAAACAGTGATCAGGATTCAGATCTTATGAAGTTTCTGTGCTCAGTAACTCAGTTCAGTGGTTTTTGTGACTCCACAGAATGTTTGCTTTGACAGACATGGCTGTGGGACAGTAAACAGACCTAGAGGGTTCACACAAAACATTCACACTGAACAGCCCCAAACACAGTCTTTTGTTCCAACACTCGTTCTAACAGAGGAACTTGATGGCAAAGCAAGCAGGAAGAGTCACACTTTAAAACCGACACAAATCAACAATGACAAACACAGTGAACCCAAAGAAGAGAGTTAAGATGAGTATGCTGGGCGTTTGTTCAACAGAACGGGACAAAAGTGTGGAAACAGATGTTTATTCTATGACACAAAAGGTAAACAGGGCAGGAAAAGATCTGGATACCAAAGATGCAGGAATTCCCAGAATGCTTTGGGAAAGAAACAGCCATTCATAAAGCACTGCTGATTATGCGACCACACGACTGCCCTACAGCCTGTGATTACCACACAAACACACACAAATACTGGAGCGCAGTGCACTGGGGTCATGAGTAAAATGCTAAATAATTCATGAAGTGTAAACTACTAGGTCACTTTATTAACAAGTGTACAAAGTGCAAGACAAGCATCACTAATACATTTTAACTTTTGTAATGGTACATTTTATTGATCACATTGCAGAATTATTTAAAATAAATCAGTGAATGCAAAAATGTGATTAGAAACGATCACCAGAACGTGGATGTTTTTATAGCTACAAACTACGCAACCGGTTTCTCTGAGACAATTATGAAAATATTTGTCTAAAACATCTCCAACCGGCTGCCAATAAAATCCCTTTTCCTTTCCTTGACAACACCACGCTCTACTTAGAAAACAGTTTCCAATAAACCATCCATGAAGACTGAATCATTTCTGTTTAAGTATTTCAGATCTGGTGGAGGAGGGAGTAGTGCGATGATCTGTGTATAATGCCTCGTTTGGAGCTAACAGAAGGATTCAGTCAAACAAAACGCTGCCAACAAACAAGATGGAGTAAGACATGAGAGAAATTTGGCAAAAATGTGAAACAACGTGAAGGGTTTTACCAACCCGGGGTTTCCCTTTTAAAATACTTCCATCCGTCCGTTTCAATGGCAGCAGGCCTCAAGGCCAAAGTCAAAACTCCCGTCTTCTAAAGCTTTGCCAAGAATGACTTTATCATGAATTATAAGTGTGTGGTGCATTTATGTCAGAAAACAAGAGGCAGAGAAAAGCTGGGGAAGAGCGACAGAAAGAGTGAGAGAGCAAATGAAAGAAAAGTGAGAGAGCACCAGGAGGTGTGAAGCAGGGCACTTTCAGGGTTACTGGATATTAAGGGCTCATGACACCAGAACATGAAACAACGGCTCTGTTTAAACTACTGTCTGCATGGGGATCATTCTGAAATAAACTGTCATGAAAGTTTCTGCTAAGTTTTCCAGTGTTTCTGCAGAACAGAAGACAGTAACATCATTTAAATGAGCTTAAATGAACATCGTCATTAAATATTTATTGTTAAATATTCAGTCCTGCAATATAAAAATACTGTAGAAATCAAGAGAAATGCGACAGTAGTTTGGGGGTGCAGGTCTTGCACGGCTGGGGAATGTGTTGGAATGAACAAGCACAGTTTATCTTCACCCTGACAGGATAATTTTCATTCTCGCTGTAGAAATGCAGGAAGAACAATTTTCTTCTGTTTCCATAAAAGAGTCCAGAGGCCTTCTGTTTCTCACTGCTGCTCAAAGCCTTCAGCCAGAGGAGACCGCCTGCCATTTATCAGAGACCCCAATCTAAACTCACACACTCACGCACACGCATGCACCCCCCACACACACATATGTAAACACACACACTCACATCGCACCGCACACACACCGCACACACGCACACAACTTGTTTATAGAAAACATCTGGACACAATTATCCGCCCGGCACAGAGGAGAGCAACAGTTTTTGTTGCCGCTGAGTTTGGGGGAGGAAGAACAAACACAAGACAGACAAACTCACCCCGATTCCACCACACGGCAGTTTGATGAACATGGGTGTCACTGAGCCTGTCGAGAAAGAGATATTTACATTATATTTATGAATATTTATAATCTAAAGCCACTTTAGGCTTTTAATTGAGTGGACATTAACTGCATGTGTGTTGGTGAGATTCGAACCCAAGACCCCCAGTTAAACAGTTCAAACTTAACACACTTCATGCTCCAACATTTCTCAATGTGGCAAATCATCTATTGATTAAAATTGCTTTATTTTTCAAACCCACATGCTTGGGAAGCAACACCGAAAAACTAACATCAAACGTCCCCTGAACAAACAGACCCAATCAGATAAAAGGCAGAGATGCTACCCTGCTAGAGTGAAGTATTTGTGTGTAAGTGCACATGTGCCACTTAAGCGTGTGTTAAAATGATGTCATGGAAACTCCACGTGTGGTTGTTATTGGCAGTAATAAGTGATGCTGTGATGGGCAGCTCAGGGGCAAAATCAGATCAACGCTGTGACTGAAAAGAGCAGAGAGGGAAAGCAGAGAAACAAAAAACTTTCAGATGGGGGCAGTTTAGCTTGTGTGTGCTTACTGTCCAGTTTCTGTCTGAGTGGGTTGGTGCCATAAAGCAGCACATGATCTTCTGTGTGGACAGTCTGCAGTTCCTCTAAAGTGGCTTTTCTGCCCCGAATACACTGCAAAAACAGAACAATCATCAGCTGCACAAGACTGTACTACTGCTGCACAATACTGTATAATGCTGCACAATACTGTATAATGCTGCACAATACTGTACAAACTCTACAATACATTGACTGCACTTCTGTCCCTTCATGGTTTCCGCACATATATTATCATATATAATCTGACTACAGCCTGTAGTTGCCTCAGCAGAGCTAAAACAGCCCCTCCATCCACAACACCACCCCCCGACCGGCCCCACGTGCCTCCAGAACAAAGACTTCAGCCCTCAGAGGTGCCTGAACTGCTGCATTTCCAATAATGTCATTTTCCTGTTTTAATAGCTCTGGCCTCTGAGACACAAGCGTCCGAACAGTGCGAGAGGGAGGCGGTCCCGTCCACCTGTGGGACCCGGTTCTGCGCGGAGCAGACGCCAGCCCTGGGGTGACACCTGCAACAGGACCTACTACCTCTCATATTTAACAGCAGGGGCAGTTAAAGAGAGGCCCGCGGGGTCTGGTGCTGGCTGGCGGCATCTTAAAACAACTCTGCACTCTTTAAGGGCCCCCCTGCTGTAGATTAGGGGGTATTAGAGTCGTGACTGCGTTTAATTGAGGCCCAATTCAGTGTTTCCATCTCCCAGAACAATAAACTTCCCCACCAAGAAGGAAATTTACAGGAGAGAAGGATAAAGAGAGAGAGACAGAGAGAGAGAGAGAGAGACAGAGAGAGACAGAGAGAGACAGAGAGAGAGAGAGACAGAGAGAGAGAGAGACAGAGAGAGAGAGAGAGAGACAGAGAGAGACAGAGAGAGAGAGAGACAGAGAGAGAGAGAGAGAGAGAGAGAGAGAGAGCAGTACTATTGTTGTACTTGTTTACTTGTTTGTTTGGAAGAAAACATTCTGCAGTATGCGACTGCCTGTAACCGGTCTGACACACTCAGGAGACATCAGATCCTGCGACGGCATTAGGTACCGCTGACGTGAGCGCATAAAGATGATGAGACAGGCCCTCAGCAGGGCAGACAGAGATAAACAGACCCAGACACAATCTACTGACTGTATTTTGACATTTCTGCATGTTTATGGGGTCAGTCTGAGGGCTGATTAAACACTGAATCACAGCACTGCAGGACTCAAACTCAGCCGTTTAGTTTCATTCATCCTTTTCTCCATTGAGTAAAACACTGTGTACGGACTATTCATTCATATACACGTTCCATCAGACAGGAATGTGTGGCTGTATTTGTGATGGCTGAGCAGCGCCCCCTATAGACCGGAAATGAAAAAAATCCCTTAACCTATCAGGAAGATTGAAACATGTTTGTTACCTCACACTGACTCCGCAGCCCCGTCTCCTGCAGGCGAGACCAGATACTCTGAATGCGGCCGGCGTGCTCAGGGTGAAT
This sequence comes from Yasuhikotakia modesta, assembly GCA_036877545.1. NCBI lineage: Eukaryota > Metazoa > Chordata > Actinopteri > Cypriniformes > Botiidae > Yasuhikotakia > Yasuhikotakia modesta. Next base: position 10,103 of record JBAJNP010007152.1, on the reverse strand, counting down.
GTTACTGTTTCCACACATGCACTGGTGCTTCTGCATGAGCGTGTCGTACACCAGACCTGCAGGGGTGAGAAACATGAATTTAAGCTGGGAATAAAAAAACATTTAATGACTACTGCTTCAAACACTTCAAACAGTAGAATTTGTTCACTCCATTTAAGTTAGTCTGAAGATGTTAAAAATGAAGATGTTAAAAGTTTGATAGCATGAAAGCAATGGTTTTGATGGAGAAATAAGAGCTGGTCACATGCAGCCGGACTGGCCTGTGGTGAAACGCGGTTTAACCAGAGGCTCCTGAGATACGATGGGAAATGTGGCTGAGGCGGGAGAAGACTGAGCTCTGGACAGCGGTCGATGGCCTGGGAATGTCACGGAGAGTCCGGCTGCTTCCATAGACGCCTGATAACTCCTCAACTGATGAATCCTCTGCTGTTCCAAGAGCAGCGCTTGCTGTTCAGAGACAGAGGCACATAAATGACCTGAACAAATTCACTGTTGAAGATTTATTGTGTTTTGCATTTCGTACAAGAACAGCACAGATGTCCAACAGCTACAAAAACAGCCAGCAGGTGGCACTCAATACAGTCCACTGAAGAATGTTCTATAACCAAACAATCATTCCAGCTGAGTGACAGAATAAGAAGTGTTGTTCACGATGCTGCTGCTACAGAACAAACCTGCTCAAGAAAACTACAGCTAAAGTGATGATGATGTCTGCACTCTGTGTTAGTCTCAATACACCTGCACTGAAAGCATGCACAGGAAAACAGCATGCATCACACACACACAGTGATCTACATGCCCAGATGATTTGTGCAACTCTTTCAGTATTTTCAATTCACTCCTTTTTACGTCACTTTTTCTGTATCATTTCATTTATTATTCTATTATCAGATGTTAATTGGGAGGCAGTGACAGTCGCATTCATCCGTCTGTCGGCTCACCTGCCTGAAGTGTATCTCCTCCTCAGCCTGACTCTCTCTCTGCTGGAGCTGCTCGCCCGGTTCATCTGGAGGCTCTGGTTTAATGGTGACCCCGTGAGGAAGAGCCTCACCTGGACCCTGATGCTCCCTTAGCTCCTCCTCTGTCTCCTCTGGGTGGATGTCATGCTGTCGGCTGGGCTCAGCTGGCTTGGCCATCATCTGAGAGAGCGGAGAAACGGATTCACACACACATGCGTTTATATGCACACACACACACACACACACACACATATAACTGAGGCTTAGATTTACAGTAGTATTATGAAAATTTGAGGGCAAGGTTGAGTAAATTAACATTGAATTTACCTTTAAAATTACAGTTAACACAGTCATATAATATGGGGTTTAAATATGTAACTATGCAACCTTACATGGAAACAGTTACATGGCACCATTATGGTAATCAGGATTCATCACACCATCATAAAATAAAAAATCTTTGCTTGTCAAAACATTTACTGTTCCTTTAAGTTCCTTTAAATAAGAACATTCTGTGACAGCCGTGTCCAACCCTATCGCCATAGCGATCACCGCTCTAGCCCCGCCCTCCCTCAAGCGCACACACACACACACACGCATACATACACACACATACATACACACGCATACACACACACGCATACATACACACACACACACACACACATACATGCACACACACAACACACACACAACACGCATACATACACACGCATACATACACACGCATACACACACACGCATACATACACACGCATACACACACACGCATACATACACACGCATACATACACACACACACATACATGCACACACACAACACACACACAACACACACAACACACACACGCATACATACACACGCATACATGCACACACACAACACACACACACATACATGCACACACACAACACACACACGCATACACACACACACANGCATACATACACACGCATACACACACACGCATACATACACACACACACACACATACATGCACACACACAACACACACACAACACGCATACATACACACGCATACATACACACGCATACATGCACACACACAACACACACACACATACATGCACACACACAACACACACACGCATACACACACACGCATACACACACAACACACACACGCATACACACACAACACACACACGCATACAACACACGCATACATACACGCACACACAGGGAACAGAACTGATGTCAGAGCATGCATTGCCTCATCTCTGTTCAAGTTTTTCCTTTTTTCTTGTTTTATCTCTTTGTTTTTGTCTTGACTGTGAGCAGATCTGTTGCTCAGGAAACATTCAGCACAGGAAAATGTCACCTTACATCCTTCAACAAATCCTTTTGTAAATGGAAAGTATCCCGAAACTGTGTGTGTATAAACGGGGGGCGTTAGATGACAGTACTTTGCCGATGTGAAGCTGCTGTTGTTGGAACTGTTGCTTGTGTTTCTCCAGGAACTGTTGGTGTTGTTGCTGAAGCACCATCTGCTGCAGGGCCTGCACGTTCTGAGGCAGCGGCGCTGACTGTGTGCGTCCCAGGGGCTGGTGCTGCCGGAGCTTGTGGATAGGATGGGACGGCAGGGACATGCCCCCCAGATCTGCAGATACAACATTGAGTTGAGAACGTCACAACAACGGTTTGATAACTGCTGCAGACAGACTCTCTCTCCTACTGTCCCTCCTCACAGTTTTACACTCCTGCAGTAACACCAGCAGTTACTGAGAGAAGAGATTTAAAATGATTGTCTGTGATGGTACAAATCACCCCCACACATCACATCAGGAGGGTAATGAACACAGACACTCATTAAATGAGTCTTCAGCGTCTCTGTGAGGAAACATGTCATTTATAAGGGCTGCTGCTTAACCTCTGCTGGAATCTTTGATCATTTATATCTTTATACCATCATTTAACTGTGAGAAAATCACAATTGTTTCTGAAGAAGGTTTAGGTATCAGTTCAGTGAGTTCTGATTCTGAGACTGACCCGAGACCAGAGAGTTCTGCTCCAGAAGCACCATATGCTGGAGGAGAGTGTTGTGGGCAGAGCTGCCTTCCCGCTCTAAGGGTGAGGCAGGCAGGTAAGAAGGCAGATGGGCCGCGGGCAGGAAAGGAGTTATGGGTAATCCTGGCTGCAAGCCCGGCACTGCCAACCGATCAACATCCTGCTGACCCGAGAGAGAGAGAGAGAGAGACAGAGAGAGATGGCACAGTCATATAATGAAAAATGACTCCATGTTCTCTGTAAACCATCAGCAGATCTTTAGATCTTTATGTCTTTTGGAAGACATTGCTTGCGTCAGTCACACTGTGGCCAGTCATTGTGTCATTGAGCCTTTTAAAAAATGCAGCTGGAGAAAAAGAGAGGAGACAGAGAGAGAGAGAGAGAGAAAGATGCTGGGCTTACGCTGGATGGGCCGGTGGCTGGCAGACCCAGAGTGATGTTGGGAAGGGATGGTGAGGTGTAGAGAGACAGCTGGCTGACAGAACCTTCTCTGCCCGCAAGCCTGTGTGCCAAAGATGTCTGAAACGACACATGAGCAAACATGCACAGATAAATAAAACCCCAGCCGTGAACACAAACAGAAGTCTAGCCATTCTCTGAACCCCGCAGGACCTGGTCTACAGAAAAGAGATTGTCCGTGTCTAAAAACATGCCTGGAGAGAGCCAGGAACACAGCAGAACATTTCCCAGACTTCAGTAACACAGAACTTTCTAACAGAGCACAAGTACAGAGTCACAGGTTTGTCATTTACAAAAGTCCATGTGACTATGAGGCTGAGAAGATTATCAGTGGATAATATGGACCTGCTTTCTGGTGTTTCTCTCCTTTTTGGAGCTTTACAGCCATGATCACAACAAAATGACCTTGTATGGAAAGAGTTCCTCAAAATTTCTCCTCACGAGATTGAGGGTTTAACTGCTCCTTTAATGCTCCTTATGAACCCCCAACAAACTAAAATCTCTCATTGATGTTGTCTGCTGTGTGGACCGGGCTGTACCTCCACCAGACTGCTACACATGGATCCAGCAACACCGTTCTCACTGCTGATGTTGTTTGAACTGTTGTTAGGTGAGCTTGGGCCAGAACCAGGAGCGCTGCTGCAGGCCGATTCTGGAAGGAGAACAGAACATCACAGACCCAGTTCCCAAACCTGTAACGTCCTCAGCCTTCTCTATTCATTCCAAAAAAATCACAATAAATCTACACATGTATTCATACTTCATTGGTGTATGATCATTTCAGAGATATGGTTAATGAGATATGTTAGTCTTTAAAGGTTTATTTCTGTGACGTTTTTTATTTTTGTGATCACACCACAATAAAATCCTGAGTGATTGTGTTACACATGAGGTGTCGTAAGGACTGACTAATAAATTCTCTCACCTGCTGGGTCAAGCGAGCGTTTCTTAGCGCTGGTGATGGGTCCGTCTTTCCTCCTCAGCAGTGGACTGCTCCTGCGCTCAGTCACTTTCTGCTTCAGTCTGGACCGCAGCTTCAGGTTGGGCTCAGAGGCTGAGAGGAAGATGTGGAAGAAGAAAACAAAACAGGAGGTTATTATCAGGATGTGTTTACAGTTTGAGGTTGCGTGTGACATCACAACCTTATGAAGATTGTGATGTTTTCCACAGATTTTCTGTGTGTTTCTATCCTGTTTCTGATTCATTTACAGTGAAATTCACACCATTCACATCAAACTGAGGCAACAGTCATAATTATTTAACAACTGAAGGCTGTAAAAACAGATTTTTTTAAAAAAAGAGTGCAAAAGTTCTTGAGTTTGTCACGGTTGCTATAACTTTGCAAATGTCAGAGAGCTTCTCTGCTCAAACATGTTTAGAAAGGGTGACCTTACACCGGTGCCAAGAAAAGCGTGAATGAAACTACACCCTCTCGCTTCACACATAAGTTTCATACATAAAGATTTCATTCACACTGAATAAAGACAAGCACCAGCTATTTGGAGATCATGACACACAAACAGACATGCAACCATCTTTGCACCATCCATGGCAGCTGAGATACTTCAGACTTTACCTGCCTAAAACAACATCATAATTCCTGCAGATGCCAGAGTTCCAGATGTCCTACGGTTATGTGAGAGGTAAGAACAAACTCTAGTCTGTCCTGAGAGAGGTGATGGGAGAGAAAGAGAGAGTCACAGTTCTGGTTTCTGGGCCACCCTTCTTCTCCAAATCCCCTCTGCAGGAATGCACCATCCCAGCCAGAGCAAACTGAGGTTTATCTACAGCAGGGGGGCTGGAAACGTACCACAAACTTCATCATCAGGACTAAACAAAGAACATTTCACAGCTTGAGGTTCAGAACATCAGATTCTCTTCTCTGATGTTGAGTTTTACCCAAAGTTTCACGGCCTAGAGATGTTCCTGCTGGTTTCTCATGTTTGCAGCTTCTATGGGAAATAAATCCATGGAAGACCCCAAAGGGCTTGTGCCACTCACAGCTTTACACACAACAAACTGTGTGAACACAGATCACAGCAAACCAGATTCTGGGCTGAATGTTGCAACAGTGCAGCTTAGGGTCCAAAATTAAAACAAACCAGACACCAGAACTTGTTTTAAATTGCCTTTGGCACATAAATACCATGCTACTCAACAACTGAAACATTGTGAGGATGATAATCTAAAATAAGAGACATGCTCTGTTCAAATCAACACTGAATTATGAAGAAAACAAACTCCATCTCTAGTCTATAGATGTTTCTCCCACATATAAATATTCAGCAGTGCATAATAATATTTATTGTAGTTATAAATAAAATTTGAATGAATATAAATTGTATAATATTGTTTATTTAGACAACAACAATACAAATGAAGACACCAAACCAGTTTTGTCTGTGGATTGTTTTAAACATAAGCAACATCTAAACTGTGTCATTATGACAGAAACTCAGATGTGATTAAACTCTATGAATGAGCAGCACACAATCTGGCAGGTGTGGAGACAACTTAAAAACTGCTGAATTCTGCAGACGTGATATAAGCAGAACTAGCTGCACTGAGCCTCTCACACATCATCAACCCCCACAGGTCGGTACTGTAACTGCGCTGGTGTGTGAGCTGACTGGTCTGTCACAGGCCCGTTTCCGGGTGATTAATGGGTCTTATGCTGCCTAAACCTGCTGGAACTCAGAGGCCTGAGTGTTTACACACCGCCCCTGTAGCCCTGACAGCGGCCACTGTGATAGGCACTGATAACTCTTCATTTTCATCCCCCAAAAATCTATTTTTTAGAATAAAGAAGAACATTGCTTTGGCTCTGTTGTTACTAACCTCATCAAGGTGGGATTTACCTGTTTTACGGAGCGGGAAGTCGTCTTTGTGGTTGTACATTCCCAGCACCGGGTGGTTGTAAGTGGAAACTCCTGTTTGAGGAGGTGAGCTCTGGTCTAGAGAGCTGTGCTGGGTTTTCCTGTGGAATAAATGAAACACACACACAAGAGCGTTCACAAACACAGGCCCTCAGGTATGTGTATTCAGACACATTTCCACAAACGGCTGCAATCCCAGCACTGGGACACTTTCTGCCAACTAATGGAAATACAGACCCAGATTACCCACAATGCATTAGCACAGCCTGAAGGAAAGGCAGGACATGCTTCTGTTTACCAACATCTGAAGACCTGCTTTTAAAGCAAAGACCATCTACAGAAGTGACACTGGTTTTAACTCCACATCTCACACAAATGAAATTGTACTGTTTAAACTAAACTATCAAACCAAAACTGTGCTCAAAAACCTAAAAACCTTGGTATTAAAGCAGACCCAGGTAACATTTTCTATAAGTTCTCTAAAAGTTATCAGAGTGTGTGGATTTGGCTGTGGGTTCTGATACTCACCCGTACCAGTACCGCGGGTCGTTGGGCAGGTAGTGCTTGAGGGCCAAAGCTTTCTTCTGCAGGACAAACTCCTGCAACCTCATCTTCACCTCAGTGCTGGCCACCGCACCTGTCAATCACAGCCCGCAGTTCAGGAGGACTGCAAACATCCTGCCAGCTGAGCAATAATGACAATCTCTCACTGACTGTGTTCAAATGAGCTCAATTTCGCTAAAAAGCCTGACTTGGGGTTTCATGCATTTGTAACAGTCGGTTTCTCTGCAATTTCCAGAGCCTGTAATTTTCTGTACTGTAATTTCTCATTCTAAATGCTCTTAAAGGTCTTTAAAGTCTCTTTAGTGGGAGGTATATGATGCAAAAGCGATAGAGCTATTCTGAGTGTGGACATCTCTTTACATCTGACAGAAATAGTTTCTTCATCTGGTCTTAAATGTAGAACAAACACATGATTCCAGAGAATACGGTGGTTAAACAAAAATGTCTCTTGCTATCAGAAAGATTTTCTTTTCTCTGCTCTTTCCTCAATTGCCACCTATCCCATCGACTGTAAACGCGTCCCTGAAGGCCATCGGTGTTGTACGCACATATCTGTGCCACCCGAGCATCTCGTATTCAGTAGGTGACTAGTGTGTCATGACAACTGCGATGGAATAAAACACCGCCAACTGACAGAAGCATTGTGGGCATGATTGTAACAACAATCTAACATCTTTCAGACACCGTAATGCTTACTGTTAAACGTTGCGCTATGAACACGAATGTATAACATGTCAAATTGTGCAGCTTATGAAAGATTGGTGGGCTTTTGATAACATCAGAGCTCTAAAAGCTTCTTATTAGCTCAATAACACAGAAAAGCACTCACTCTCCTGACCACGTTCTTTGTTCTTGAGCAACTGAAGCTTCTGCTCTCGTTGCTGTTTCTCCAGCTCTTGCTCCTGACGATGGAGCTCCAGCTTCTGCTGGTGTTCCAGCAGCTCCTGCTGATGTTTCAGGGCCAGCAGGTCCTGCTGATGCTGAGGAGAAAAGGTCACATGTAACATCTCTCAACAATAAATAAGATAATTCACTGGGACCTCATCTTCAATCTTATCTCCAAAAAATGTTAAACATTATGTCTTTAATGGATGTGATTTAAATGCATCATTTAAAAATATTTCACAGGAATGTACTCATGTCTCTTATATATAAACTCATGTCTCTTTATATATAAACTGAACCAAATGACAGCCTTAAGCCTGACTGGAATTATAAGCAAAATAATGATTAAATCATGAAATTAAGAGCATTTCATTGGAAAGGACTGAGCAGAAATCTTTTCCAGTGTCTGCAGTTTGCTGTTCAGTCAGAAACAGCAGAAAAATCTTATTTGTTTTGGTTTTCCTTTCATCAGCAGGACTGTAGCATCTATCAGGCACCAGTGTTAGACTTTAGCCCTTCAGAAGTGAGATTAGCTCTGAAACTGCCTGCAGTCATGAGGCGCTCATTGGCTAGAAAGCTTTCTGTGGCAACACAACCGTCTGTGTTCTGCTGAGCTCACAGGCTCCTGGTGTTTCCCCAGAGTTCCTACAACAATCGCTGTCACCCGTCTAACCACATGCGTCAGTTTCTCGTCACAACAGATCTGTGAATGTACCTGTAAACTTGCCTGAACATTTTCACAAGAAACTCTGAGTGTTTTTCATGTCAACAAATCTGCATTTATCCCAAATGTTATTTCTTCCTAAAATGAAAATTTCACCCAAATGAAATTGACTAAATTCTCATTATATTACTCACACACATTCCAAATCCGTCTTATTCTCTTTTTATGAAACTACTTTTATTTTTTCTGATCACTGAGGCTATATGATCACTGTATGATAACGTAATGGTGAGTAAACAGTGAGAGAACTTTGGGGTAAACTGATCCTTTAAGAAGCTCCTGACAGGAATTGTAATGTCAGAGGACAGGAAGTGGAACCTTGACGTGCTCCTGCAGCTGCTCCTCGTGCTGCCGTGAGAGCTGCTCGTGCTGCCGCTGGAACTCTGCCATGAGCAGCTGCCTCTGGATCTGCTGCTTCTGCTTGAGGACCAGAAGCTCCTGCTGCAGCTGCTGCTCGTGCTGCGCCGGGTCTGCAGGCGCCACAGCAAACGGATGATCCACACGCAGGTCCATGGGGACGGAGGAGGGGGGGGCGTGAAGTGGTAGAGCGGCACTCACATCAACTGTGGGAAGAGAGAGAGATGATGAGTGACAAAATGACATCAAAGATCTATTCATAGTTTTCTTTATTTTTCAACTTTTAGATAAAACTAAACTGCAATAACAGGACATTCATGTACTGAGATCCAAATCACATGGTATTAAAACATGTATCTACCCCACGACCACAGACAGCTAGCGTGGGCTTTATAATTCATGCAGTGTCTGAATGAGTGCTAGAGGATTAGCACAGAAACACTGAACACATTCAGACCTGGAGTGTGAGCGTCTCTCACAGCACGTCATCATGGTCCAAATACCCGTTACAGAATTCTCTTCTGACCTCAGAAAAGCCCAGAGGCCACACAGAGACAAATGTCAAAAGCTATTTGAAAGCATGGAATGAAATCCTTTTTTATCCTCTCCAAATCATTTCACAAAATTATCCTTCTGACGCAAATCCAGCTCCACAAAGAGTCCGTTGAGGTCCAGCCTCAGGAAGTGACCACCATTCTCTCAGCAGCCCACGCTCGCTGGACAGGAAACAGTCAGCCAGGAACAACTTCCTCCACATTTACTTTGCATAAATAAGCTCAGATAAGACCTCTGTTTATCTCTGCTTTTGCTGACAAGAGACATGCAAACCATATTTGCATTCAGAGTCCAGTCCAAACAAAACCCACTGGCCAAACAAACACAAACAACTATTAACAGCAATTAACGGTCCAGTGATGCGCTAAAACACCAAACACAGAAACTGAATAACAAACATTATGTGGAACACTGACCGATTTGGGTCTGTCAAAAATAGAAATGATTTCAGAACAAAATGGCCTAAAAAATCTGCAAAAAGTTTGGCTAGTGGTTTACTGTAATAAAGACATGGAGAGGTCCAGTAAAAATCATATTTCTCTATGGTCTCCACTATATTCAGTCATCAAATGAAACACTTTGATCCTGATAGCTCATTGATAGCATGACTGTGAAACTAGACTAGATCACTACCCATCATGCTTTGCAGCATTACATCATGAGCGTACGGGGTGAGGATGTGACAGTAGCTCCGT
>JBAJNP010007151.1:0-23388 GCA_036877545.1 Yasuhikotakia modesta | reverse complement strand
TTCTCTCCTCGTGGTTGTTGAAAAAGAGGCTTCGTCTTCCTCTCGTGCTGTTTGGCGAACAGGTAAACCGACAGGTACATTTCCGCCTAGTGATCTGGAGTGAAGTATGCTGGTGTTCTCACGAGCACATGGTGAGATAGATCTTAACACACAGTTTTGATCAAACTCAGACGAAAAGTGTTGACCCTAGAAATTTAGATGCATATGCGTGCATACATAATAATAACAATAATAATAATGATGATGATGATGAATAATAATGAGAATTAGTATTATTATAAAATCGTAGAAATAAAGTTCCTGATTATTACTGTAATTTGGTGGCTTATTCATCATGTAGGGCAAATCCACGTGTAAGTACATTCATTTTTTTAATATTACTTAATGACTTTTTCGAGGGTCATATGATGGGTTCAATTGGACGTGTAAAGGACGTCCCTTCTCGACATAATCACGACATGGTGTACATTGAACTACCCGTACATACAATTTTGAATACACGCAAGCCCAGACAAATATAGACATGTACAAATGTATACAAGCGTATATAAATGCATTTTAGGACACGTTGTTCATTTGTGCCGTCCTGCCGCGACCCCTTTTGGCCGGGGAGACGACGTCGCCGTCCGACCAATGTTTGCTGGGTTATTACACTGCAAACTTATTGTTATTAACTTAATGTTTTTTCGGTACCCTACATAATCATAAACAATTATTTAAATGTATTCTCCTGGGCACAGAAGGTGAAATGGACACAGCAGGTGAAAGTTGCAGAAATTATATGTACTGTAGTGTTATTTTTCATTGTTTTTGTGTATATTAAACAGTGTGGGTGTGGTGATGAGCTGTGTACACATGCCCTCTCTGGTGAAAGTTTTGGGTTTTTCTGCCTAATACTATACTGTACTTTTTTTCCATTTGTCATTAATTTTCTGTTGAAAAACAGTTCACTTCTTTTTCAAGTGCATATTACTGTAGTTTTGTGTTGGAATAGGATGGCGTCTCCTTCGGTGGGGGTGACGCCGTCTGTGTTACGTCTGCACGGCGGCGTCAGGTGTTTTCCGGCGAGTTGTTTGATATCGGGATTGTGGTAAGTGATGAATTTGTTGTTTTACCACTTGTGGTGCCGACCACTAAGGTAACTAATGTACCCCCGTTTATTTCAAACGATGAAATAGAGAGAGGACTTTTACGTTATGGAAAGTTTGCTAGCGCGATTAAAGTGCTTCCGCTCGGCTGTAAAAATGAAGCGTTAAAACGTGTAATGTCTTTCAGAAGACAGGTATTCATGTTTTTGAATGAACCGAATCTAGACGTGTCTTTTAGAGTCTTTTTGGCTATGAAGCTCTAGATAAGAAAAAGGAGATTTAGCCTGAAGAAGATGGTAACAAAAGTGTGAAATGATAAACTAGTTTCATAAATGATTAAATTTCACATGGTGTCTTTTGCTCTTTGTTATTTCCTGTATCTTTCCGGTATATGTTTCTATATGCTTTAAGAGTGGATTCTTGATAGTTCTTGGAGGGTGTTAAGAAACTGGTTTCCTTAACTTCCAGGTGGGTTACACTGGAGACAGGATGGTTTAAAAGTATTAGGTGTTTTCCTGGGGAATGACCATTTTCAAAAGAAAATTGGGAGGGTGTGTTGGAGAAGGTGTCTGCTAAATTGTCGAAATGGAATTGGCTATTACCACAGTTGTCCTATAGAGGGAGAATATGAAGATGTAGAACATTTGTTTTTGAGGTGTAGTAAGTTGCAAGGCCTTTTTGATTTGCTTAAGACCATGTTTAGTAATTTTAATATTAAGATTTTTTCTGATAAAGTGTTTATTGGAGGAATAAAATGCATGTTTTCAGTGAGGAGAAAGAATATTCAATTATTTAATTGAAACTGCTAAACTAGCAATTTGAAAAACAAGGAAAACAATGGTTTACAACTTGCTACAGTGAATCCCTCTTTTTTTTGGAAATTATTGTAAGTTGGCTGCTCCAGTGTTTAGTTAGTTAGTTGATCTTTTGTTTGTTGTTTTAGGCCTTGCTCTCCCCTGAGTTATTACGTCCAGTTTACCTTTTTGTGTGAATCTTGTTTCATTTATCTTTCCTTTTTTTTACAACAAAGTATACTGGTGTTAATTCCTTCTCTCTGTGACAGAGAAATGAAATGTGTTTCTTTTATTATTGTACCTTTTATATTCTTTGTTACATCCTCTCACAAACCCCTAGAAAATGGGGTCCCGTAACAAATGGGGGCTTGTCCATCATTTTTTTTTCTAAACAACTGAGTACAATGGTGAGTACAATATATCTTTTCTCTTTCTAAAAAATGTCTGTTCTTGCTGTCTTTGTTTTAGGTGAAGGGGAGAGTCTCAGTGGTAGCCATGGTGGATCTCGTGTTCGAGATCCACCTATGGGAAGGACATCCGACCTGACCTCTGCAGAAGCATCCAATTGCACCAAGTCTGGCATGACAGACAGTAGCACGTGTCCTATGCCAGGTGAGGTACTGCCCTCTTACCTGGTGAATAAAAACCCTGTACGCGCTACCCATCCTCAGTTGACATTCCCTTCTCGCGACCTCTGGTTGGTTTATGACAGCCCTCTGTTCTGGGACATTTAACCAAAATCCAAAGGAAGACAGATCAGCCTCCACCAGACGTGATTGTCCTCTCAGGCAGGTTAGCTGTTCTGCAAGCTGCCCATGCTCACGATTTTTCTACAGGCTGCCCGCCTGTCTTTTCTCCATGTCTGTCTCCGCACTGGCCACACCCATGGATAACCAGTCGTGTGCCTGCCTGGACGCGTGTGGTGCCCTTATCGCCGTGAAGGATACACATCCTTTCTGTGTGGTTTGCACAGGCCTTAAACATGCACAGGAAGCGGCTGATTACCCCGAGAACTGTAAACCGCAGTTGGCCACGACAATAACAATGGCCATGAACGGCAGATAGAATGGACGGCACTTCACAAACATAAACTCTACCAGCGATGAACAGCGTTTTGTTGTAAGCACAGCATTGTTACACCATAGTTTGTTTATGTACACACATAATCCACCCCCGCGAGTCTTACCAGACAGTGTTGACAGTGTTATTATCCTCCTGATTGTGTGTCAGTGCCCTTTTCAGGAAAGTGATGATTTAGAAGATTACACATTGGAAGATCCTGTAAGTCTTGAATCAGACAGTTCTTCAAACATAATGTCATGTTTTTTCTGTATGGAATTATGGATGAAGTATAAGGTTTTTTTTTAAACAAGCAAAGGCTGTGGAAAATAGCAAGTCAACTGCAACTGCTTACGCAAGTCAAACTGCTGATTTGACTTGCGTAATGGGACACATCATAGAAAAGATATGAAGTCAGTAAAGCTTATTAAAGTGAAATGGGTATTCCATAACTGAATATTATATTGGAAATATTTAAAGTTACTGTTTATAAAATAAAAGGTGTTTAAGATGAGACCCCAGCGATCACAGACAGGTATCTGAAGTTTTCTAAAGTGTCTGAAGAAGCTTTCCCAAACTGCACATAGTCGTGACCTATCTCAAACAGGTTCCAGATTCTCAAATAGACCACGGCTGCTTGATGACGCAGAATTGGTGACGATGTTCTGAAACCTCTGGGTCATTAGAGATTTGAACTGAACTGGGGTGAGAGCAGACTCAGGATGGGCGGCCATGACGGATGCTGACTCGGGCTTGGTGGCCATCTTGTCATGTGCAACCTCTGTAACGGCAGCCATCTTGTCATGTGCAACCTCTGTAGCGGCAGCCATCTTGTCATGTGCAACCTCTGTAGTGGCGGCCATCTTGTCATGTGCAACCACTGTAGCGGCGGCCATCTTGTCCTGCTCCTTAGCATCACCCACAGTAAACGATGAACCACACAGCAATAACGCAAGGTCCAAAAATCCCATTAATGAATGTTCATTTCTCTCGGTGACTAAAAACAACTTATATGGTTTATTTAGGCCACATCGAAAAAGGTCCTTCGTTCATCGTAAAATGAAACTTGGTTAACCAGAGCACAGAACTGGGACACATAGTCCTCCATGGAGGAATTACCTTGTTTCAACTGCCAAAGTTGACCAATAGGGTCCTCTGCTAACCCGCTGGATCCTGGTGTGGTGATGTATTCTGTCACGAGTGGGATGTACAGGGAGACGGGAGGCGGATCCATACGCAGGGTTTTCTTTATTGGTAAGCAAAGCATAGTACAACAGGTAGGGTAAAATATCAGGCAAACATGTATCAACAGAGGCAATCCAACAATCAATAATCCAATAGCCAAAGCTAGGGTCGAGGCAGGAAGCCAAACATCAAATCTAAAAACACAATCAAAGGTCAAAACCACAAGAAGCCAGGAAACACAGAGAACACAGGGAACAAGGGCAATACAATACATTGTGACTTCCTGTTTGATGACTAGCTGTTTTATAGCCAGCAAAATCATTTATAATCAGGAAATTACCACAGAGGGAGCAGACAGACAGTCACGGGGCTTGGACTCCATCTGCTGTCCATGGTGCCATTTTCCCTAGACTAGCATAGAGCAAATTAAGAGTATTAAATAGAGGACAGCAAGAAGGATAGACATAGTTGAGCACTATTAATTGGACAGGTACTGTCAGAAAAGGTGAGTTTATAGTCATTTTTTGAAGATGAAAAGTGAGTCTGGAAGGTAATTCCACCAGGAGGGAACAATCCAGGAGAAGGTTCATGACAGCAATTTTTTTGCCTCTGTGGTGTGGCACAATGAGGCGTTGCTCACTAGCGGAACACAGGCTTCTGGAGGGCACGTGTGTGATTGCCTTCGTCTCTGGTTGGTTATTGGATGTATGTAGTATGCTGTTTTTTTATTGCGAGTGATTTTTTTTCACGGTTTGGATTTAATAAACTAAATGTAAATCTGAATATAGATCCAGTCTCTGTTTCATGTTTAGACAACAGCTTACAGAATTACACACCAGCAATATGGATCTAGCACATCTATAGCAAAGGAAGGGTACTATAAGAAATATGTGGAGGAATTTTGAGGACTGTGCTATGTGTTTGATCTAAAGTGTTACGTCTGAGGTTCCCGCCTCCTCCTGGCCATCAGCGGGAACCGTTGCCTTGATAACCTTGCCTGTCTAGTGGATTATGATTACTGGATATGGATCCTACTAGTGTCCGTTATGTAAAGAATATTTTTATGCTGCATTGATCAGCAATTGAGGTTTTCAATTGAGATCAAATGGTCTTTCTTTGAACAACAGGTTTTATTATTGTCAGCAATAATAATATTGTATAATATTGTTTGATCTGTGTTCAGGTTGTTTCCTTCTGTGTTTTCTTATTCTGTTCTAGTTTTCTATCTGTCCCTCTTAGTTATCTAATAAGTTTATTCTCTCCCTCATGAGAGAATAAACTTTATGGTGATTGACCCGTTCTTTGTGTTACTTACCTTGTTCACCCCTGTTTTTATACCTTATATCCCAGCAAACAAGCAAACAGAGTGACAGTGGCAAGGAACCAAAACTCCAATGAAAAAAAACCTTGGGAGAAACCAAGAAGCAATTATGTATTCTTGTGTAGCTCAGCTGGTAGAACATTGCGTTAGCAGTGCAAAGGTTGTGGGTTCGATCCCAGGGCACTCAAGTACTGATAAAGTGTTGAATTCACTGTAAGTTGCTTTAGATAAAAATGTCTGCCAAATTAATGTTAATGTAGCATAATGTTACAAATTGCAGCTGTAACACAATGCTGCTGTGACATAGAATTTAACTAGGCTAGGGTAAGAATGTTAATAGATAAGCAAATTTAATAAGCATAGTTCTGTTAAGTCCATGTGGCATATCAGGTGACAGCAAGCATCCCTTAACAATTCTTAACTTTTCTAGAATCATTGCTGTTAATCAATCCCATTTTCAAGTATTTAAGGTTATTTGATAAACCTACTTTTGCGATCTAGTCCTAGGTTTTTACTAAATTAAACCTGTGCATTTTCAAACTGATGCGTGTTTATTTGTATTTATAAACGTATTATAAATGGACGTTCTGCAATCTGCTAAAACGCTATCGCAATACTGGGGTAAACATGGATTGCAAGCCAGTACAGTAGGTGGCGACAATGCTCCTAAAGCGTATCGCTATTAAACTACAGGAAGAAGTGCATGTGGTATCATGTGACTAAATAGTTGCGGGAAAACTGAGCTGAGGGACTTTATTATGGTGGACTACACAGATTTCACAGCAACAACTTCTCATCATTAAAACTAAAATCGCATACCTGTCGTCGAAAGAACCAAAAGGTAGTCTGGGTATATTACACGATTAAGGTAATTTGTAAAATGATTGTATTTTGTGAAATAACAATGTATATGTGTAACAATAATATATTTGTATACATATATTATGGTAATACTGTGGTAATCGAAATTGGACATATTAATTGTAAATATTTGCCAAAAATAATCATTTGTGTGGTATATCAAAGAAATATAAGACTAATTGTAACAGCATACGAGGCTAAATTCAGATTCATATTCATGTGTACTTATTGACGCTATCCGTTCCACTTTAAAAAAAAACACGACGCTTCCGGGTTCTTATTTATATATAGTACATATATTTAAATGACTGAGACAAGTTTAAACATTTTAGACATGTTTCACAAAACATTTGATGCTGTTTTAAACTAAACTAAATGATTTAAAATAGAATGATCCTTATATTGAACTCTTTTTATAGAAATGAGCTCACCTCAAACTGAGGATGTCAGGCAAGGAATCTCTGTCATCTGGGAGAACCTGCAGTGTCCCATATGGTAAGTAAAGTGGTAGAGTGTTTAGGACTGTAATTAGATTGGTGTGCTAGAAGCAATATCAACGATTTATAACTAAGCTACGTTAAAAGTCAGCAGTCTTCTAGTAAGTAGGGTAACAGTGGCAAGGTGGCAATAAAGCCAATAAAACGTGTATGTATGTATACAGTACAGAGCCCGACCGATATGTTTTGTTTTGTTTTTGAGGGGCGATATCGGTATCCGGGTGTAAAAAAAAATACCGATATTGATATATCAGCCGATTTTCTTTGTGCATATTGTGGTACAGTACCAGTTAAAAAGAAACTTTCCCATTTGTGCGTTTCCGTTTGTACAAAAACCTATTACCACCACAACTGTGAGAAAGTGCATCCACAGCTTTCAGATTGCACTTCATGCACTTCTGAATGCAATTTGCTAAGGTGGCCTTAGTCTAGTTGCTTCAGAGTTTGGTCAACACACCATATTAATGAATTATGATTTTACAGGAGTAACTGCAGAAACTTTGGTTAGCATGGTAAACTTTACAGTGTAATCTTTTAAATATTTCCCTCAAGCCTGGAGTTGTTGGACATGCCTGTGTCTACTAGTTGTGGCCACCAGTTCTGCAGGTAAGTAACCTTATGTAGAAGTTATATATATTGTGTGATTAATAAGTAAACTACCTTTTTTCAGTAAGGTTATATCATGCTTGTCTACATGTAATGCTAGTACATTTTTCTACAAAGGAACTGTTAATTACAACAGGTTGTGATAAAGTTACAACCTTGTCAGTTGACACGAATTATACCTGTTAGTATTTATATAAAATTTGGTGTGGGATTGCCGGTATCGCAGGGTTTCCCCTATATACATTATGCACTGGGCCATGCCTAACCTGCCCAGTCCGGCTCACAAGGTTATTTATTCCACCCTTAAAGTAGCTTAGTATTAAAGTGACATATCTGAAATAAATTTAGTTTAGTTGGATAACGAACGCTACAGTTAGGAAGTGACGTTTATCTGTTGCATTTCCCCTTGACGGGCTTCAGTCACATGGAAAACATGAGTCACATATTGTTACTCAACTGGCTCGAGATGTCTCTTTGGTGAGACTTTGTTTGTTGAACTGCCATTTTTCAACACTGCCTTTTCCACCAGTTATGTTGACTCAATTTACACACCCTAAGCTAAGTTAAATGTCAACAGTGGCAAGGTGGCAATAGGAGAATGGCATTTAGTACATTTTAATACATTTGTTCTGGGTATGATTCAAAATGATGTCTGCCTGATTTGCTTAACTAATAAAATTTGTTATTGCAATGATGTACTTTCTTACTCTCTTTATTCTGTTTTGTTCAACCAACTGCTAGTCAATGGTAACCTTGGGTCTACCTGTCCTTACTGGCCATGGTATATGTTAAAATAAATATAGTACGTATAAAGATATATATGTTTGTATATTGTTATACTTTATGTTCTCGTTGAGTGTTATTCATTATGGCAGTGACTGTATGGCTCAGGTGAATGCACAGCATTCAATAATGATAAACCTTTGGTCCAGTTATGCTGTCATGCTAATATTAATTCTTGACTTTATACTGTGGCTCAAATCTATTTGACATAGTTCTGTTTTCGTTTCGAACAGGGCAGATGTGCACCGTCAGCCCAAGATTAACACCCAAACTTGAAGCCTCCATACATAAACAGTATTTACATCAGTATTGATTCATGATCCAAATGGATGTAGTGGCTATAACTATATTATGAATGGAGAACTTTGTGGGCACGTAATGCTGAAAGTGTTCAAACAAACATTCCAAATAACTTACCAAAGAGGTTTTTAGACAGCTTCTGGGGCATTACAGACTTAACCAAAGTGCTATTCTGTCTATGTCACATCACAGAACAAGAATCTATACTCCGTTCAACCACTCTAGGTCACCTTTAAGGAGGGAATTCCCCTTCATTTTTAGAAATGTATTTTAGGCCTTGGTTAAAACTTAAAGTTAGGAACCTTGGAATGTTAAAACACTAAATATAAAGTAGAAAGCTAATCCCAAAGACAACAAATTAAATTTTATTAATATAAAATATTTTTATGAAGGCAAAATAAGTTTCCAATCTTTCATAACGCAAGGTGTCATCATAAAGTCATTGTTGCCATCTCATATTATATACTTGCCTATTACCTGACAGTTTATTGGGTGCTTTATGAAATTTATGAATTTTATAATCTCAGTCTCAAGGGTTTTTACAGGACACAGTGACTAGAATATTTGAGTTTTCTTTTTTTCGCATTTCCAATTTTATCAGATTTTGCATGATGAAGTTGCTGGACAGATCTAGGAGAAAAGAGGCCAAGTGTCCTGTATGCACCATGAAGGTAACGAAAAGGTAATGCGCACAAAATTAACTGTCGTCTGTGTCCAAACAAAAACAGAAAGTTTATAACCACGTTTTATCTATATGAATGTGTATCTGCTTTACTATCCACTTTCCTTTAGGACCCTACAGGAGAACCCTGGGTTCCAGAGGCTGGTAGAGGGACTAAAGTACCTGGTTCAGTCTTATGAGTTTGACACATGCACAAATTGTGAGTATTTCACAATTTTACATTAGCCTGTTAAAAATAAGCTGTACTTTTAATAAATAAAGTACTTTTAATAAATATAAACAGAATTTCCTTTGTTTTCCCTTGTTAAATGTTTATTTTTTGACACTAGATTTTTCTAGAACACAGAGAAAGCAACAGAACAGGTGAAGGCACATGACACATTCACCCCAAATGTCTTGGTTTTTTTTCCCTTTAATGTTTTTTCTTAATACTATGATTGCTCAGTATAAAGTGTCACATTGCTACTGTGTCTTTTTGTTCTGTCTTCAGTAGTGAAAATCGAAATTTGCATGACAGAGAGGAGAATAAACACTCCAGTGAATTAGAAAAACCTCTGCATAATTTATCTCTGAGCTCTTCAGCAGCAGGTGAAACAGCCACATTAAAAATACCACACAACAATCACCTACACACGATCAAACATACCTCACAGCTATTTGATTTCCAAGTATTTAAAACCTAAGCCAAACTTAAAATGCTGGAATGTCTTTACATTACATTGATTTCGTAATAAGTGATAGCTGCAATTGCAAATAATGTTACACACAACTTTTACAATTACATTCTTGGAATAAAACAGCCTCTTCTGTTCCAATCATCCCCTGATACAGCAAAGGAGGGATTTGCACAGTTGATGGATTTTGAGAATTCATTTCCCATTACTTCTGAGGAAGAGGAAGTTGATATCAGTGAACTGCCACCAATGTGGGACAATGACATAATCTTACCGGAGAAGAGAAAAGAGCCACAGGGACCAAGGCTTTCTGATAAATCAAGTAAGGATGAACTGGAAGTGTACCTGCCAAGAAAAGGCTCTATGCATCAACTGGAGGAAAAAGTGTTTGGTGTTGTCTACAAACGAGACCGAAAAACTAACAGGCATAGCCCCAACACAGAATTGCCACTTGAAACAGAGAAACGTAAGAAAGAAACGACTGGAATCAATAATAATGAAGCTTTCAAACAACAAATGGATGTTGAAGAACCTAAGGAACTTGCCAAAAGTAAGGCTCAGGAAAAAACAGTGGATTTAAAAATTGGCATGTCTGGACAATTGGAAGTTACTTGTGAAGTTGAGCATGAGAAAAGTGATGCTATTGTATGTGCTGTAGAAATTGCAAAGGAAATGGAAAGTGATACCAGTGACAGTGAACAAAACACAGAACAATTGAGGACATTAAAAAAGACCAAAAGAAAGTCGTTCTGCCTTGACAGTCCAAATGCCACACTGTCAAGTTTCAAAAATGGTGTGGATTCCACAGATAACACAAAAAAACTAAAAAATGCAAAAAATGATTCACCATCAAAAAACATTCTGCAGCCCATGCTTTCTAAACAATCTCAGCTGAAAAATTCAAGATGTTTTGGAAATGCTGGCAGCACCAGTGTTAAACAGTTATCAAAAACAGCATACTGTGGACATAGCCCTGTACATACTTCTCTGCTAAATTCAGAGTTTACTGATAATTCTGAAGCCGTGGATTCTGTCCTCTTGTTTCCTGTTTCTAATGCTAAGGATGGTGAGCCACAAAATCAAAGCAAAGCTACCGAAGAAAAGCACTGCTCTGAAATGACACAAAGCCATACAAACACTTCAGAAAACCCAAGCAAACATCAAGGACATGTTGCACAAAGTGCCTCCTTAGGAAATTTTTGCCATTCTTCAGGAAACATTGTGAACTCTTGTCCACAGTCTCTGGAGTCTTCCATTACTCCAGATGGTCTTATGGTTGATGATCCTGTTCCAGTGAAGAAAAATAATACAAAATGTGTTTCTCTGCCAAAAAAGATGAAAAGAAAGAGGAGAGCTCAAAGACTCTATTCATCTGATTCTGACCTTAGTTCTGGTGAAGATGGCCTACCCTCCCTATTAAAATATCACCCCCTAGACCATCAGTCTTCGAAAAAAACACTTGCAGGATCTGTAATTTTAAACAAAACAGGCCTACAATTTGATAAAAGAAAAAACAAAGGACTTGGTACTTCAAGCCAATCTAGTTCCTCCCTTGATCAGCCAGAGTCATGGTCAGGATGCCAGGGAAAGGTTTCCACTCAGGGACACAATGGTGATACTGAGACTCCAGCTACATTGCAAGATGGCAACGTCTCTGTACTCCACAAAGATGACTGCCTTTCTCAAAGCCAAGGATCTGTAGATTTGTTTGGCACGCAAGATGAATGTACGTGTTGTAAGTTTATAGTTAAATTATGGTATATATAATTATTTTATGAATCAAAAATATCTGATGCTTTAATTTGTTTTAATACAGTTGCAGTTGATGGGTTATCTGGTGATGTAAAACTCTCTGTTGACTCATTTCAGTATGAAGTTATTAATACACAGGTGAGGGTAGATTTAATCAATCAAAATTAATACTAGTAATAGTTAATGTATTTTGCGGTAATGTGTGGTTGGGATGCTACTTTCAAAATACAGGATACCTTATGTTTGTTACTCACATTTTGTTGAGTGACTGATATGAAGTAATGATTATTTACGTTGAGTAGGACTAAGTTTTAATAAATACTGATGATTTTGACATGGTTGATTCTCATAATTTGTTTTTTGCAACCGTCCTTCTGATGTTTGTTTGCAGGTTTCTGATTACAATATTGGTTTTCTTTTTCAGCAAAAAGTGGAGATGCAGGAAGAGTTGCTTAGGCTGGAGAGAATGATGGTGTTGGTTTCGGAGGCTCTCTCTAAGAAGTCTGACTGCTGTGCAAAACCAGGCAACACAAGCAATTCTCATCAAACTCTGCTTGGCCAGCACTCAGGTACATACTAACACATGGAAAGTGTCACATTGTAAAATTTCAGAGGGATATTCCAGAACACAGGTTAAGCAAGTAACCAAATAACATCAACTTGTCATTGCAATAGCCATAGCAACATGCTCTGTGATCATAACCTGCTTCACTGTGACTGAAAGAGTATATATTGTGATAGTGAGACTGTGAGATGGATAGTGTGTTCAGTTCAATTCAATATATTGCACAGCCCTAGCTTCTGGTTCGATATCAGTGCTGGCAGGTAGCAACTGCCCTTAAGCAAAGCACCTAACCCCTAATTGCTTTATCAACCTCTTTTATTTGTCCATTTGTACACAGGTACAGGTAGTTTTAGTTTAATTTAAATGGATACAGGAATTTTACAGGCCGCTCTTATTATTGTGAGTATTCTTATTATACCATGGCATTGATAATGATCTGAAACATTAGCTCTGCTGCAGAATATTAATACAAACATTTGCATCATTGTAAAATATTAAAACGGATGACTGACGACAGTAAGTAGATACACGTTGTGAAACTCCAATAGTTTCAATGATTTTTAAGGCCAACCCCAGTGCATCTTCTCCTTTATCCACATGGATGGTAAAATTACTAGCAATTAAAACTTTATCAAAGAATTACAGTGATGCAGGGGGTCTGATATATACTTTAGGCAATATCGTTGCTAAACTTGAATTTTTTTTTTAACACTTTTCATCTGCTTTCTGATTTGCATCTTGACAGGCACTGAGTGTGTGGAGGAGGTCTGGAAAAGGAAACAAATAGAAAGGTATCGAAAATACTTTTTGATTTATCATTTTTTGACTTCTTATTTTCAAATGCATAAATCTAATCACAATTGTTAGATACATTTTTAGATACTTGCTTAGGAACTGCAATGGTTAAGTTTTACACTGTCTCCTCCTTACTGCTAATACGGGATAATTCTACAGGGATTGCTCAGATGACTCGGAGGCTGTTCAGTTAAAAGCTGTCAGGAGCAAAGTTCAGACTAAGAAAGGTAAGACTGAAGCTAACCAGAAATGTGTCCAACCATGGGAGCAGTTAAAGGACTTGCAACAGAACACTGCATACTGCTTTTTGATTATACTGATACTTAACTGATAGGGCAGTCCTCTGCCAGAGGAAGACAACAATCCCTTAGCAATGAACTCTTATCTCAGTGGTTTGGTTTCGGTTTAGGAGTCAAGGGAAGTTTAAGGTACAGTCAAGCACAAATGCCAGCAGACTGGCATGAAGAGAAGGGAGTTCAGAGGGAGGCCTCACCTGCTCACATGAAGATCATGGGTGGCATAGGCTCTTCATGTGGAGTTGCAGGATTGGTGGCATCTGGTCTTTCTGCCAATGAAATGGTGAGAAAATTACCACACAGATTTGTTATGTGTATTGGTCATGCTCACCCAAACAACTTTTGCATTGACACCCATTAACTCCACCCAACAGGAAGTCAGCCATTTTTAATTTTCTGAAAAGTAAATGCCATGAACTTTTAAATACTCCTCCTCCTCCTTATTAGATTTATTCAAAAATGTTTTTATTTTTTGTACAAAACTTGCTTTATCTGTACAAAATTTATGATGTAGCAAATAGAGACATGACAAAACTATTGAACTTCTGTGATCAAATAGTTGTATATGGTCAATACATTTTAAGACTGTATCTTCACAAAACTTTGGGGGTTGGTATGTGTCATTACTAGCACACCTTGTTTGCTTCAGAAATTTGGGGACAGCACAACTTACAGGTCAAAAGTTATAAGCAATTTTACTGTTTAAAGTGCTTTTACTTATGTTTTGGTACTGATTTCCAAAAATGATTATGCAGATATGTCAAAATTTTCACTTAGTGCCCTTTCTGGGTTTGACACTGTAATTACTGCTTGCAGCTATATTTTCAAATTGCTGTCTGTGCAGAGTATGGTGAAGAAATTTGCCAGGAAAATAGGTTGCAGTTTAACAAAACAGATGACTCCGAGTACAACCCACATCATCATCAAAACAGGTCTGAACTTTATTTTAGACATACAGTACACAGGACGCATGTAATACAGGTTTATATTTGTTTCTGTAAACAAGGAAAATATTTTCTACAGAGCAGTAAGTAATTCTTTGACGAGTGTGCATACGTTTTAAATGAGCACAATCATGTACAAAGATCATTTGTTTTAAATCTACCTCCACTGAAGTAATTTATTGTAACTACAATATCCCTAACAGACAGATTTATGGTTTGTGAACGCACACTGAAATACTTCCAGGGAATTGCAGGAAGGAAGTGGGTGGTGAGTTTCCAGTGTAAGTACAATTTGCAGTGTTGTCTTCCATTGGTGTACAAAGTGACAATTTGCAATGCTGTCAGTTCAAATAACTAACCACCTTTTTTTTTTAAAGCATAAAGATGATACTGTTTCCTCCTATGTCCACAGGGATTTATGAAAGCTTTAAACAAGGAAAAGTTCTTGATGAAGTATGTATATTGCCCTTTATTTCCTAAACATTGGATATGAATGAATGTAATACTACAGTACATTTATTAAAGTCAAAGAAAGCACACATTGTTGGATTTTGTAACATAAACAAACGCATGTCAAATGAGTTATGTAAGATTTGTCTTAGCAGGTGTTTGCGCAATGACACTACATTGTTCATTCAATTAATTGACTAAATGTTTTAACTTTTTGAACTTGATAGCTGCTCAGCTTTTGTGGCCTCATGAAATGGAGAAGTGTCCATCCGACGTAAAATATGTGTAGAAGCAGTGATATAAATAATTATGGCCTGTTCTGTTATAACCTCCTCCAGTTTTATCAGTTGTTGTCCGTATGTACCAGGTACCCTTTGAAGTTTGTGGTGATGTTGTTAATGGACACAGCCACAATGGACCTCTGAAAGCCCGGAAAACCTCTGATGATAATGTGGGTCAGAGCAGATTAGATGCATTATAATCCATTCAAAAATTAAAAGAAAGTTATTTTAATATTAAGATGGAAAGCTGTCTAAGGCCTCTCTCCATCTCATTGTATCAAACTGTGTTTCTAATCGTAATGCTGTTGTTGGGGGCAATTCTTTTTTTATAAAAATTGCTTTAAGCAAAGTATTATTTTGTAGTCATTTTGCTTCTAAGGTACACCATATACACAGTATATTAATATTCATAAATATGAAAAATGTATAATAAGGTTATGAGCTTTCTGTTGTAATCAAAGTTTAAGATCCAGTTCTTCTTCTGTTTCAGTTGTTGTTGAAAGGATATGAGATCTGTTTCCATGGCCCCTTTACTTATATGAACAAAGGTATGAAACGTTTTATAAAAAAAGTAGATGCAGACAAATTGTCTATTTTTTTTATGTTATGTAGATGAGTGTGTTTGACAGGTTCACACAGTTTGTTCTAGTTTTCTGACATGAAAGCTGCAGCATTATCTAGTAATGTCAAAACTGGAGACATTTGGCCTTATATTGGTGGCACCACAGGACAAGCTAAAATATGTATTAATTGGATGTGGAAAATACTTACCTACATAAGTGTGGATTAATTCTGTAAAGAATTTCTAAAACCATTGAAATTCAATTTTATGAATATAGTATATTTTGTAACACGAGGTATCCAAATACCTGAAGTCTTTTGGTGTATTCCATTATGCCATGTTATGACATAACAGTTTTATTATCATAGTTTGCATTTGTGGTGTATGTTTGTATGAAAAGCAATAAATTACAAACAAACTCTTGTTAAAATGATAAAACTTGCCATTTTGTGAGATTTGCGTGGTAAATGCCTCACACTGTCTGACACAATATGCAAATACAAACAGATATGGAGTATTTATAATAAACATATTTTTGTGTCTATGCAGGTCAGATGGAGATGATGGTGAAGATGTGTGGGGCATCAGTTGTTACAGACCCTCTTATGTTTTCCTCACAAGTAATATACGTTTCTTGTATTTATAGCCTGATCTCTAACCAAAATAACAATTACAGTCCCACCTTTTTTATTTCATGAGTAAACAGATTTAATGTTTGTGTTTTAAGGGTACATGTCAATTGGTGGTGGTTCAGCCCAATTCTGCTGGTGATTATGAATTCTACAAAGGTCAGTGTTTGGACAGTTGCTTTAGCTGATGTATGTTTCCTTGGCTTAAGACAAAAAAACGTATATTTCCGATTTCATTTTCACCATGAAAATGTTCTTTCCATTTTAAACCATACTTTTGTGAACTAGTCCTAGATGTTTTATTCATATTCATTCGAGTTTTGGAGTATACAAATAGTGAATTGAAAATCAAGTCTACTTGCTTTACTTTTGCTGACATAAAATTTTATAAGGGCATCTTTTACTCAAATATTTGATGTGTTACTTGTCCAACGCAGATAGGACAAATACATTTGTTCTTGATTTTCCTTTATCTCGTATAATCTTTTATTGATCTTTCACTTTCTCTTCTCTGTCATGTTTTCAGCTCTTCAGCAGAAGGCAACAGTTGTGAGTCGTAGTTGGCTGCTTGACTCGATTGCGACATACACCCTTCAGAGCCCAGAGCATTACAGACCATAACTTTGTGGCCATTGTAACAAACATATGTCTGCATCACTCAAAGACAATAAAT
The DNA here is from genome assembly GCA_036877545.1 of Yasuhikotakia modesta. Taxonomy (NCBI): domain Eukaryota; kingdom Metazoa; phylum Chordata; class Actinopteri; order Cypriniformes; family Botiidae; genus Yasuhikotakia; species Yasuhikotakia modesta. The sequence goes on along the minus strand of JBAJNP010007151.1, from coordinate 6,591 downwards.
TTTGGGTTATTTGGTTTGTATTTTTCTTTTTTTAATGTCTTCTGTTTTTGTAAATAAAGATGTAGAGTAAAACTCTATATGTAAATACCTTGGTATTCCTGATTACAAATATTAAACTGCTTACTATGAAAACATTTAAAAAAATACATTTAATCTGTAATTTAATCTGTAAATTGCAAATGTACACACATCGGTTGTAACATTTTGCAACAGTTAAACAGCCATTAAACTGCGTTCTGTCTTAAAATGATTAGCTTTATGACGGAATATTTGTCTTGTGTCTTTTTTCTGATGAAAAATTGTATGTAACTGTTTCCACTAAATGAAACTGCAACACTATAAAAAAACTTTGGTTTATAACAATGTGACTTTTTCCATGTTGATTTCAAAGAACAAACGTTTAGCTACATTAGGATTTGTGGTCGGCTGATGCCTAGAGAGCAGGATAACCCATATGAAGATGCCAATATTGACATGAGCTGAAATGTTGATTTGTGATCATGATTGTGCCTAAATGCTGTTGGTCCTTCACATGGTGCCAGAGCAACTCTTATTGGCCCTGCTTATTTTTTGTTCCTGCTGCAGTGCCCTTTTACATGCCACATAATCTTTTGCATATATCATACCTACATATAAGATAGTAATTTCCTGCCTTGCCATGTCAACAGTTTTGTATATTTTTGTGTTGCATATATGGGAAATAGAAAGCCTATATTCTATATGCAGCGACTGTTTTAGCTCAAACTTGAGGTGTGTTTGATCATGGGGATTAATGACAGCTATTGTGAGTCACGGTCTTGAGTTTAATTTTACATGTCCACTGTGCATTGTTTTGAGCCTGTCATCAACACTTGCAGCCGTACTTCTTCAGCACATGCATACAGGCACTTTGTACATATATTTGTTTTATTGATCAGAACAATTTTTGCATTGTTAACGTTTGAACTACTTTCTGATAGTAGCTCAATTATGTTTCACCTTACTAAACATTTTAAAATGTATAAAACATTTTGCTGTAATGTTGTACAAGACAGGTGTAGGGATGAAAAGAGTGGACCAGAACTATTGGGCGGGTAAACCAGACCAGTTGACATGATAAAGGTAGTTGACCACGAAGCTGATGTGATTATGGACCCTGGATGCTCAGGGCATTGCACAGGCTGAATGCACAGGCTGAATTTCACTGACAGAAATTACATGCAAGATGAAATGGGATTATATACAATGTTACATTTGCTTCAAACAGCTTCACATTTAAAAAAAAAAAGCATTCAACAATACATGGTATGATGTAAGATGTATATTAATAAAATTGTTTATGAATAAAGAGTTGACTGTACCAATGGAAACTAAAACACATTTGGACATAAATGTTAAATAAATGGGTGCATTAGGAAATACCTGTCATTATGTGTGAAAGCTCAGACCTCTCACAGAGGTCCATGGGAGATTAATGTATTTAAACTGCCAACTAATACGAGTTAACATTATAGGTATCATATTTGGCAAGATGTGTCATTCAAGCTTACATAGAGATGGCACTTTAAAAAAATAACATCTTAATAACATCATAACAACTAATATAACGGGTTTGCAATAATACCATGAAATAAAATACACAATACAAATATAAGAACATAACACAATGTAAGATAATGAATGACAATTTGAGATAAAACAGTACTGGCTTTTAGGACTTTATATCATTTTGTTAGGATCAGTAAACATTTACAAAACCTAAGCTATGATAAATGTCTAAGGAACCAAATCTTCTGCTTAGATGGAAATAAAAAGTTTCCAGGACATAAACAGTCAGCTGGTAATAATAATGATAACGTCCAGATCCAGCTGCTACAGGACTTTGTAAATATACTTAATTAATTAATTAGAGTTATAAATTCATAGTTTAAAAATAAATAGTTTAAATTTCCTGGAGTTTAAATAGAATGATCAATGTAACAAGATTGAACAGTTAATGTGGAGTAACATGAAATGCAAGGGCATACACAATTACAGAACACAACTTCAAAATAAGGTCCATGATGGCAAAACAAAATCCTTACAGTGCAGTGGTTAAAGTGATAATTAAATTTGCTGTTAATTTACCCATACTCATAAGTGTCATTTTTTACAGCGGAACTGTAAAGGAGATTTTCAGTTGAAGGTTTGGTCCTTTATGATGCATAAAATGCAAGACTGGGTGTTGTGTCTTTAAAGTAAAAAAATGTCTATTAGCCATTGCAATAAAAACTTTTTCCAACAAAAAATATATTAGTAAATATTAAAAAATATTAGTAAAAAAAATATTAGTAAAATCTGTCCAAGCATCAATATATCTCAGCATACCTGCACATAATGTGTGACATGCCAGGAGATGTGAGCTACTTTTTAACCCCTTCAATGAGCAGTGAAATCTACTAAAAACTGGTATAGAAAATAGAGTTACAGAGCACTTCCAGCTGACTCCTAATGATGAGTTTGATCAGTTTGATTAACTGAGCTTGATCAGATTGGCAACAGTTTAGTGACCTTGAGTGAAATGTCCCTCTGTGAGGTTTTGAGAAGGGGCCAGACCACCTCCAACAGTACATTTCTCAGAAACTGACCTAAATTTATCACACTCAAGACCAAGTGAAGATGTTAGACAAAGGCTGTATTACATGAGACAGCTGAGGAAATTAAGGATTTCAGGGAGGGGGACGCACAGAACATAACTGCAAAGCCCTGCAGAGTGTGGTTTGCTTAGCTAAGTGCATCTCCAGAACTGCTGATATGTACACTAGGTGAAGCAGATCAATAGCTTGCAAGCTCAAATTCAATTTTCTGCAATCTGGCCCTCTCTTTCCGCAGTGTGATGGTCATAACTGAGGCTCAGGAGAAGCTGCTTCCTTTACACCTTCATCAGACTCCACAATATGGATCTAGCACTTTTTCTATGGTTACCCATAACCCAAATGTGACCTCTGCATTTAACTCAGAGTGAATGCACACTGCATGTCATGAACACACACACACCCAGTGGGCAGCTATCTCTTAAGCACTTGGGGTTAGGTACCTTGCTTAAAGGCACTTTAGTTGCTAGCAGCCAGCTGGAATCGAACCAGCTGGAATCGAACCAGCTGACTGATTATAAAGCGAACTCCTTAACTAGTAGACCACAGCTGCCCCTACAACCAAGACATTGACCTAAACGCAGTCCAGACCATAGACCATAGACCACTTCGTAGACCAGACTCTTATATTTTCTCAATTGTGTGTAAACCAAGATTATTAAACACAATATCTTGTGACACAATATCACAATATTAAGTAAATGTCTGCTTATGAGGACCGTCCACCAATGCTCACCTTACTGAATTGACTCCAAAGCATCTTGTCCGGGCATAGGGTCCCCACTCTCCACTCTCAAAGAAAGTCAATGTCTAGCCTCAGACTTCTGTCAGTCTGTGGTGGTGAGATTACGGTGCTGGGGTCTGCTGAAGGGACAGCATCAGTGCCCGAGTTACCATCCAGGAATAACAACCTTATTTGGAAGGCTGGATCTACCATTAAGATGTGGAATTGTCACAAACTGTGACAAACTTGGACACAAACTGGAAATGTCTCAACAGGAGGTCACTAAACAAACTGCGTTCCATCATGGAAAACCCTCTAACCCACAAAACACTACAAATGCAGCGGAGCTCATTCTGCAAAGACAAATTCACTGCCAAAGAGAATGTTAGAACGTTAGTTGTTAGAGTTCATTTTTAGCATTTGCAATAACATTGTACAACAGCTTACTTGTGTTGACAATTTCACATTACAAGACTACAAGAAAGCTTATTTGTACATTAACAAATGTTTGTACATCTATTGGCTGTTTCAAACAATTCCTTGCAACAAACTCATTGTAATCACATGACCGCTACCACCATGTGTCCTAACAGCCTCTGAATCTGGAGTAATACATTTATTTATGTAGCAATACACTTTCCATATATGGTATGTTAGTAATCAGGTCTGGGTGAATTAATTGAAGTAATAGATTAATAATCTTAATGCAGATACCAAAAATTGTCAAAATGTACCTTCCACAGCATCCATAGATGTCACTTACAAAGCCATGATATTTTGAGTATTAGAGTAGAAAGAGAATTTGCTTTCTTCAAACATTTTTGTGAAAGCAAAGATTTATTACTCTCACTAAATTGTTGCATTTGATTGATATTTTAAACTGCTAAACAAAGCTAACAAAAATTGCAAAGTTACTTTTTTCATTATTTTCTTCGCTTCTCTCTTGGAAGTCATGAAATCAGTCAATTCTCGCACTAACATTGGCATGAGTTCATGGTTTAACCTACTATACGACACTGTACGCACCTTACATTTTACACCTTACCTTACATCAAAACTACATCAAAATGTATTTCAAAATAAAATACTAAATACCTTAATTTTAAGTGTATCAAAATAATTTACAAAATACAGCAGCCACATCATGTATCAAAATAAACTACTGTATTTTTTATATCAGAGAAGCATGAAATTTCTTCACAAACTTTACTGATTAAGTACAAACAACATTTGATGGAGTGATGCAATAACAGACCAAATATTCACATCTCCCTGTGATCTCCCAGTTTAAGTAACCATCAGTTCAATGTTTAACAGTTTGCAAATAACTCATACAGTAATTGTTTCTAATTTAGTTTCTTGGTGTTTGGTAACGAAGGGCCTATTTTGCATAAACAATACTGACTCTATGACAAACAAGCAATTCATAAGAAAACAACTGATGGCATCTGTATTCATAGCAACTAGTTTCTAACTAATTAATCATTTGATAGTTAATCATAAATATAATATTATATTTTGTGTCAGGCAGTTATTCATCCAATGGTTGCAAAATCTTGATCCTACTAAACAGCTACTTCAATTAGGGAACAATATTCAGCAATCAGATATTTATTTATCAATCATTAAACCCCTATTTGGAAGTTGAAAAAATATATAGCATTTCAACAATTATTTATTAATTATTTTAAATGTTGCCAGAAGCGTAATCATGATGTAGCAACAGAACTTGCCAAGGAGTATTAACCCAACTCCAACTATCTTAATCTACTGAGAGCCACAGAAGTATAGAGACTTGATGTCAGCAAGTTTGTTAATGTAATGTTGTACAACACTAAAATGCTTTATCATTTTTTTCGTGCACAACCAATAAACTTAACAAATGCTGAAAGTAGCAAGCTAACGATAAATGTGGGGCTGCCGCTCAGGATAATAGTTTTCAAGAGCATTATAAACTGGTAAACAGCCTAGGCTACTAACACGACACCAAAACTTAACTTGAACTGTTAAAAAAGTATTGCACTTTATGTTAGAAAATTGACAGAAAGCTTCCTGCATGTTTCTTATCTTGACCACCTCTTCCAATATTTTGTTAAGTCTGGGCAAACTGCTGAGGAAGCACCAATCAGAGGTCGCATATTTATGATGTCATCAAGTAGACTTATTAAAGTATGTTACAGTATTTTAAAACTACAAAAATACAAAACACAGAAGTATGTTGTTACAAAATACGAAGCCATTTTCATTAACCCTATCAAATACAAATTCCAAAATACTATTTTATATTTAAAATACGTATTTGAAATACATGTATCATAAATACTGCCCATCCCTGCTTATATATAAATTAAAAAACTAATATTTTTAATTAAATTTTATGTTTTTTTTGATACACTGTAAAACGGACATTTCAAGTTGGTAGTTGACCATTCTTGCTTTTATATGTTCACATTGAACTCCTCTATTTATATGTTCACATTGATCTCTGCTGTGCACATTGAGAGGTTCAATGTGAATACATATCAGCAAGAATGGTCAACTACCAATTTGAAATGTCCATTTTACAGTGAATCAAAAAAACGCTATTGCGCAATGATATTGACATATTTGAAGATGAATTACTCAAAACCTATACAGTGAAATGAATTGATCTCTGCTGTGCACATAGAGGGGTTCAATATGAACACCTATAACCAAGAATGGTAAACAACCAATCTGAAATGTCTATTTTATAGTGAATCACAAAAAAATCATGAAATTTCATTAAAAATATTAGTCTTTTATATAGTTTATAAAAAATTTAGTTTATATATAAGTTCGCTTTGATTCCATAGGAGATCTCGTTAGCGCGCTTTCCGCTTACAGCTCTATTACCGCTAAGTGTCTAAAAGACGCGCCTCAGAATTGCGCAAGCGGCTAGTTTAACCGTGAATTTAGAAGGAGCGGCTGGCTTAACCGCAGTATACTACAACGTTTTTGCTTAGATTTGCTTATGATCATGTTTCACACTAACAAACGAAGCTGTGACCACTTTGTCGTGTTCCCAGGCTTTGTATATGTTTCCACGCATTTAACAATGACTTTTCATTGCTATAGTCTTTGAAAACCATGAAAACTTTCTCTGCACTGTAATTGTTAACAAAACGACAAATTGCAAGCAAAAATGTATTCCCGGCAAAGTATAACTTGAAAATGACATTTTCTCGTTCCAGTCTTGGTAAAATATGAAATCGGTCACTGGAAACGAAATTTGTC
>JBAJNP010007150.1:0-23392 GCA_036877545.1 Yasuhikotakia modesta | reverse complement strand
ATTATTTTCAACATTCAAAACATCCAGTTCAAATGTTGTATTAACAAAATTGCTAGCTGATAAAAACCAAATCGCTAGCAAATCGTTCCACTAACACCCTAAGAAAACGATATAATGTTAAAAAAAGTTCTAATAACGTTACAGTAAAAACGTAAAACTGTATTTTGGGAAAACGTTAGCCAATGTTCAGGGAATGTTTCCTGTTAGCTGGGTAGGGGCTGTGCTTGTCACCGGGACCATCAATAACGTGACACAATCTCTGCCTCGCTATCTTCCCGTCTCTGTATTTTCCGTGGCTCTACTGTGGGCAGATAGCAGAGCAGAAAGATGATGAATGACATCAGCACCAGAAATCCTCACACAAACGTCCACGAGTCAAACCGGCCACTGCTAACAACACGCCTTACCTCCCACCCGCTCAATTCTTCCCAACATAACGCCGGTTCCAGAAGACAGAATGACAGCTGATGAGGGGAGATGGCAATCAACGGCCCCATCAATAAGCAGAGCAATCCCAGCACGCTCAGCAATAGAATGTCTCTGTATAATTTCGGTCCTAGTCTTGCAGGTCAGCTTTAGTTACATTCAGAATGCATTAAAAAAACAGCGGACTGCAACATACATTAATATAATACATTCAGCGATATGTTTCAGCCTTAAGATGTCAAAAGACGTCAAGCACAATAGCAAACAAAAAGCTTCACATGCCAATCGAATGCCACAACTATTTCACAAGCCAGCGATCTGGTATGAATTTGTACAATGCGATATGTATAAAAACAGACTATTCATAATTCTAACAGTGAAAGCAGACCGCTACAATAGTTACAAATTGCTGCGAGATTGTGTTGGAAATGTCTTTAGGATTATTTTGTTCAACTTAATCTCGATCCGAAATGCATGCAGCTGAAAGGGTTTCCAAACTGGAACGAACCAAACAGAATTAACTGAAATGATTGTTGCGCTAAACCTTCTTTAAACGTCTGATAGCGAAGCAGTTCAGTGTCGTCTAACCTCAAACGACGCCATCACGTGGTCCCTGACTTTGCCAGCTTTCGCTGCATGAGATCTCTCAGCGCGCCCATACTGACGAAATCTGTGCTAATCATCTCTCAATGCTAAAGTCCCACTTCCACGCCAAGCCCGACTCCTTTCTCCGAACCCGGAACAATCCGGCGCTAACAGGTCTGATGAATGTTAGCCTGTCAGAGACGCCAACTGTTCCGGCCCCTTCTGGGAGTGACTGGATCTTTATTGATGCTTGAAAACGTTCCCAAAGCGGTCCCGCTAATGTTTCCCCGGTCCTCCACGCTAAGGCAAGCAGTCAAAGGACAAAATGTATGAGTGGGTGTGTGCTACATAATTACAGATGGAAATAACCCTTGGCAAAAGCATATTTACCTCGAACAGAAATAATAAACAGCAGGTATCATTATACGATATTATAATGTTCTATACGCCATATGGCTCAGCGCATACATATGCAATTCGTACTTGCAGACAAGCAGGAGCTAAAATGCACATTTAAATGAGAGAATAAAACACCCACAGTGTTGTTCAGCAGGCTGACAACGCTAGTGTAGATGTTATCAACAATACAATTTACGTGAGAAGTTCAAATGTACATTTACGGTCGTTGTTTTGCATTTGGCATGTCTCTAATGGCTAAATGACTAAAAACTAAAATGACTATTGACCAATGGCTAATGACTAAAAAAATGTATAAAGATATTTCCATAAAACATTAAAAAAATTACATTTTTAATGTTCTAGGAAAGTTCAATACGTCCAGTTTGTTTACGTTGCATTACTGTTATTATTTGGTTGCAAGATGGGTTTTTTAAAACAATCCATTAACAAAAAAAACATTCAACATGCATAACGTTAGAGACCGTTCTACTAATGTTACTTACGAGAGAACTTCTAAGAACCAACGTTCTGAGAATGTTCCCTGTCAGCTGGGCCGGTGCTCTAAAACTTTAAAGAGGCGAGTCCGACCGCTGTGAGTGGTCGAGTTTTGTGTCGACTTTATTATCCCATAACGGTGCCTTTATTTATTTATTGGATGAGAACCGGACGGTTTGTTGGATATGCCGTGTATAATTAATGAAGGAGAACGGCTCCACTCCCAACACAGCGATACATAACCCTGCTCAAAGAGAGGAAGACAGCTAGCGTTGCTCCCTGCAGGCTAATTAAATGGGGAAAAGTAGAAGCTTCAAGCGCTAAAGAAATGAGGGAGGGCATAAATAAGGGGGGCATATGGGGCAATGAGGGGATGCTGGTTTGGGTACTGAACACAGTGGGAGAGTCAAGCAAACCTACTGTATCTTAAAGGGAACAAATCTGTCAAAAGCCTCATAAAGTAGCTTATTATGGCCAGAGTTAGCGTACCGAACACCACAACAACTATGCAATTCACTGCAACAGACGGATAAAAGTTCCTTGCCTCACGGTATTTGAGTAAAAGAGCGCAGAGGCGCGTACACCATCATCGAACGCACACAGGCCCTGAGGAAGACTATTCAGCTTTGACCTTTTAATATCACCGCACGACCAAAAGAAAGCAAACACATAATTCATCCAGCCGCTACTGCAACGACTTCACTGCCTCTGAGGGCCGAAGGGAAAGACTGTCATATTCATTTAACACGCATTCGTGCCAGAAACAACCAAACATTTCAATCGCAGACACCTTAAAAGTGAAAATGATAGTACTTCCTGTTAGAATCCCCATTAGCATTGATTGTCCAGCAGCAGCATCGCTAATTCCAAAAAGCCATTTTAGCTAAGAACATGTCTGCAACATTTCCCTCAAGTATCAAAAACGTATATTTTGAAACTTACAGTAACGTTCAAAACATCCAATTAAACATTATTGCTTGGTTATGCAAAACTTCTGTAACATTTCCAAAACGTTCCACTAACTACCTAAGAATAACGTTTTTGACAAACAAAATATATATATATAACGTTAAAGTTTCACCACAACTGCTGCAAGAAAGTTTAGAACTTACATTACGCTAGCCAACATTCTGAGAACGTTCCCGTTAGCTGGAAATGCAGTCATTCCGAAGCTCCTTTTCCCAGATCAGGCGTTTATGAACGCTTAGTACCCGTGAAGAGGTTCTGATTGCGGGATGGGAATGAGGACAGTAACTCTGTGCTGTGATGATGAATGCCAGAGTAATCAAGCGGCTTGATTGCATTTCAGACACTAAACTCCCCTAAGCAACTTCCCAAAGCAATGCTTTGACCTTCTCGTGGTGACCTACTGAGAACCAGGAGGAACCGGATTTGTGCCCTTGGTGACTGAAGAGGCTGGTAATAACTTGCTCATCAACAAAACAACTGGAGACATACTGTAACAGCAACTGCAATAATCCTGACGTGACTGAAGGCAAAGCGGAATAAACAAAACTTAAGAACACAGGGACAACGGATTAGCAATATTCCAGCGCTAGTAGCAGGTTAGCGTGTGGACATCGGCTGACCTTCATTACCTTATCTGACCTGCAGAAAACTTTCACCAACCATAACAACTTACTCCTTTCATCATTATCCTATCATTTGTTTCTCCTTAGAGGAAGAATGTGACCCTTTTTTAACTCCCTTCCTGTCTGATATAATGACGAACGTTACTGTGACTGAAACGCAATCACGATCCTCGACTGATGCAGAGATCCACCTTAAATCAAAGAGCAAAAAACTGCAGGAGGTACTGTGGTATGAAAAAAGACTTTGATGTAAAACGTAAGACATTACATTTCCTGTCTAACTGCCATAAGGGCTAAGAGTAAGAGCAGGGAACAAAAGAAATAATAGCTGTTGGTCTGGATCGGTTTTCCGCCGGCTCAGGCGCAACCTCAGCAGAAAACGAATAGTCGCACTGACAGGGCAGGACATAAATAGCTAAGTCAGTTGTCGCTAGTCAAACAAATCAATGTTAGAAGTGGAGTTGTGTGATTCACATTGAAGCTTCATAATCTGAAATGAAGAACACATTAAGTTCACATTGAAGCTCAATTATTAGTAATGTACCACAAGTTCACACTGATGATTCACTTTGAAACTTCATCATTTGCAATGAAGAACACAAGTTCACATTAATTCACATTAAACCTCCATGATCAATAATGAAGGCCCTACAGTACGTTCACACTGACAATTCACTTTGAAACGTTATGGTCTGTAATGAAAAACAAATGTTTACATCGATTCACATTAAAGCTTCATGATCTGTAATGAAGAACAAACGTTTATATTGATGATTTACATTGAAGCTCTATGATCTGCACTAACGATTCACTTTGAAACTTCATGATCTGCAATGAAAAACACAAGCTCACATTAATTCACATTGAAGCTCAATGATTACTAATGTACCGCAAGTTCACACTGACGATTCACTTTAAAGCTTCATGATCTATAAGCAAGAACACCAGTTCACATTGATGATTCAGACTGAAGTTTCCTGATCTGAAATAAAGAACAAGTTCACATTGATTATTTACACTGAAGTTTCCTGATCTGAAATAAAGAACAAGTTCACATTGATTATTTACACTGATGCTCCATGATCTGTATCAAATACAAGTTCACACTCAGGGTTATAATTGAAGTGTCATGATCTGCAATGAAGAACACAAGTTCACATTAATTCACATTGAAGCTTTATGACCTGTAATGAACACAATTCACCCATTTAAACCTAAACAAACATGGTAAAGCAAAATATAATTTTAAAATGTACCAAAAAGAGCAGAAATAAGGTATTCATCTAGCCATACAGACCAGCACACGTGGCATGAGAAAAGAGGAAAGTCAAAGAGTTTGGGGCGCTGAGTCTAGATAATTAAAACTTAGACAGAGACAAATTTCAGGGCTTCTTAATTACAGGGAGGTGGAGAGATGGCCGAGAGACCTGATATATAAATGACATTCTGCGTTTGTACGGCACATGTAGGACACTGCATTTAAAGCCATGTTACAGATCGCTAATGAGAGAATCAGTGATGTCTATGAATTTAATGGGCTGCCTGGTCTTAAACTTTCTAGGGCTAAACATGAACAATAATCAGTTATTGATACATAACAGATCAGGGTTTAATCTTCATACTTTAAACTTTCCAATTTACAACAGTAATTTATTATAAACAGTTTGGAAGTTCTAGAAGCTTTCAACATACATAAAGAAAATTATGTAGAGTAACCTGCAATTTCAGGATTCAAACAAAGATGGCGAATCTTACAATGATAATTCAGAGTAAAGAAATGGTCTCTTTGAAGTTACAAAAATATTCAAACTTTTTACGTTAAAGAAGTTTGCAACTTGGAAACAATTTAGACCTAAATGTCCACATATCTTTAATGCTTTTCTGTATCTACAACAATTGAAATGTAGAAGTGTTCTTGCGTGCTGTTAAACTGACCTCAGGCCTGTTGTTTTGATGAAGGCATTCTCCAACACAATTTAAGACGCCTGTTTGTGCATCACTAAAAACGGAGAGGTATTTCACAAGGAAATTACATTTTAAAAGCACCATTGTCACTTCATCTATAATAATGTGACATCTGTACAGAAACCATGCAGCTCTTCATCAAAACAACACAAGCGTCAGCGTTCACACATAAATCACACCGCACGCAAAACTTGTACGACGTTTCAAAGCCCGACTTAGCAAAGAAGCTAATAAAATCTTGGGCTAATTTCATAAAAAGGAACCGCAATTTGTTCCTGCCTGTTAAGCCACTCAAGTGTGGCACTGAAAATCTCATTACAGCTTGCAAAGAAAGACTTCTGTGGGACTTTCGACCCGTGATGCGCCGGTCCAATTCAGAGACGTTGGATCGATGGCGTGTGCTTTTCAGTCTGACAGCGTAGTCTGGGAAAGAACTGATCTCAGAACAGCGGATGCCAGTTGCGATCGAGTTCCATGAGGACGAGACAGAAGTTGGCATAAGCACCCAGCCTGTCAGGCCCAACTCGGCAGGGGTAAGTACAGCACAGTGGGTCTTAGTTAGGAACCGCATAAGGGAGGGGGGAGTCACTAAATACTGTATATTTTCTGCAGATGACAGTGGAAAATTTGAGAACGAATTAACCAGAGCGTTGGCGTGAATGCAATTCTAATGCGTTCAGCGGAAACCGATACGCATATACATGCATCAACATGTTTATTATCAAGGGAAGGTATTCGATAAATGAAAAAAATAGGAACGGTCCGTGATAACTCATAACGATACCGCATAACGGCGTGAACCCGTCGGCCTGATCTGAACCCCTGTAAAAGTCATTTCCATCTTAATGAATGTTATATTAAAATATCTGGCACAACGAAAACCTCATTGTCAAGGAAAAACTAATCTCCAAAGGAATGATACGGCCCTGATTACATTTATGAACCCTGACAATGGAAACAGAAAGATGCTCCAACCAGGAATACTGGGATTTAAAACCAATTAATTATATTTTGTTTCGTGCTTTTCGCGTGGCGCGAAGACAAGACGCTAGCGCTAAGATTACAGAGGTGTTTCTAATGCAAAGACAAAGAGAATCACAAGTATATTAATAAAAGCAGGTCGCTCTGGGAAAACATGCTGGGATGCAGAGAAGGCACGATCAGTGTATAATTTAAACCCTCTACATTCCCTCAACATAATAATATGTTGCTACTGTAAAAATTTGTATGCTTAACTCCACATTTTACCGCACAGACATGAGAACCTTAAATATAACCTCGAGAGGCTGACATGAAGCCTCAGTTTTGAGGTAAACGCCAGGCATAGGTCTGCTCTCTGATTGGCTGTCTTTCCCAACGCGAGCGCAAACGAGGGTAAGGCAAACAGCATTTTCTACGCTACGCTGGCGGCTGTGTTCATTTATTACCCCGGCTGTGTGCACAACGGCCGGGCAAACATTGCAGTTTCCTCTGGAGCTGTCCAGTGCTGAAACAGTGGCAGTTTAAAAATACCAGTAAATGGAGAGCGAGCGAGACAGGTCTTATATTGAAGGCCTGGGCGCTCAGACTAGCAAATTGCTGGCATAATTATCAGGCTCTTTTTCCTTGTGGATCTCTCGCCACAGGGGAAGCGATAAAACATTTTCTAAATGAATCTTTAAAGCGAGAGGTGGTGCTTTTTTTGTGCCAGCGAGCCTTGCGGCCAAAATGGAATCAGTTTAGAATTGAAAAAGAATTAAGACGGGTAAGAAATTAAAATTAACCTCTTTTCCCCTGTGAAGTTAAAGTGTTACGGTCCAATTTCAGATCCTGCAAAACACAGACCAGGTGTTGCGATTGGTTTGTGGTGTTTAAGGAAGCAAACACCGGTTTTGAATAATGTATTCCAGGTCTGGGCTGTGATAAATATTCAGTGTTTGGGTGAAGACGGTTTGGCGTGCGACAAGCTAGCGTGTGAATGCTGTTGTACAGACACCAGCTGCCAACCGCTTCCTCTGGCTCATGGGATTAGACGGAACCACTCTTGCTTGTCATCTGTCAATCAGAAAGTGCACAAACACACACAGTTATACACCTGGATGACTGGGGCCATGGTGGTTTTTGGGGACTCATTAATTAAGACACACAATTGCTGTCATCTACATACATCACACCGACACAAGCTAGCATAAACACACCCTGAATTTGCCATTATTAAACATTGTCACCAAAGCAGCGAACGTTCCCTGACAAGCCTCATGCGGCACACGCAAACAAATTTGTCATACCCAGCTAGATAATAAATGAGTATTCAGAAACTTCCCTCGTCTCTGCAGTCCAGCATCTAGCACAAATTTGAGTAATTTTAGCCGCTCTCACAGAAGTATTCCTGGTCCATTAAGCACGGAGCATACTAATTTACAACAAGGACATTATCTTCAAACTTCCAAAGGCATTGAGGTGTTTGGATGCTATTCAGGTGCAATTTCAATTCCACCTGCCACTGCCTCCCTCCAACACATCCCATCCCACCCCACCCTACTGCCCCCCCCTGCACACAATTGTTATAGCTCAACCAAACGCACTCGAGCCGAACCGTGCGCTATTATCATACGTGAGAATCAATCGAGTGCCCTCGAAGTCGCACAATGCCCAAAAGGTTGCGCTCAGAGCCAAATTCCACCTTTTCTCCCTCCTCAGAGGTGCCTCTTCTGGCATTTGCGATTATACAGGAAAATAGAAGGAGACTTAGGCTTAGAAGAACAGAGCAGATGCCCTCAGGAGACATACTTGGGAATCTGAGAACACTTGAAAGGTTGCTTGGTTTGGTTAGGCTGGTGAGAAGCAGCGCTGGGACTCGGGGGTGTGGGGGGGGGGTAGTCTTTGAACCTAGAGACAACCTAGAGCACCTGTCCTGATGCAGCAACCGGCCCGTTTTGCCAAAAACAACTGGCAACATCTTTTGACAAACAGTGAAAAAGAAATGTATCGTATTGGTTTTCATTCATTCATTCATTTGATTGATGCAAGCTTGGTAAACATCGAACAGGAGGAGACGAGAAAGGAGTCAAAATATAAAAGGACAGGAGACGAGGGGAAAGAGGGAGAGATAAGAGGAGAGGACAGGAGAAGATAAGAGGATCGAAGAGGAGAGAAGCTTGCCCCACAGTAACCAATTTGCAGCATCGCCCTGCCTTAAATTTGCCCCAAGCGGCCAACCTCAAACCAACTCTCACCGCTTTCTATTTCTGATTCTCCTTTGACAAATAACACACATTTACAAATCACTCCGTTTTTACTTCTCTCCTCAGCACTTGTTGCAGAGCGATCCGTCAGGCTGAGGCTGAACGCAGACGCCACAGACAGTCACGACTGAACGCCAAGAGAAATCAAGTGTCTCCAAGAAGCTCCATCGCCGAGGAGCGACAGCCCTCAGTTGTCTGACTTAAACAGCATCCAGTTGACAGTCGGTGCGGGGCAAGACAACAATACAAAACAATACCTGGTCCCCCTCTCTCTCAGTCTGTCTCTGTCTGTCTGTCTGTCTGTCTGTCTCTCTCTGTGCAAAAAATGTCCCTTTCTTTCTTTGAATTGCAGTATCATTGATAGCGTATTAAATATCAAGGTACCATTGCAGAAATCACAAGTGACAGCTTGGGGGCATATATTAAAGATACAAAGGCACTTATTTGCATTAAGTAAAAGGTTTCAAAACCATCAATAATGGGGTAAATATATTACAAAACGAGCAATATAATGATCTAATTTATTCTCAGTTGTACTTTTCAAAAGTGATGCACAAATCTTATACTGCAAGACAAGATATACAACTGTACTCTATATGCATGTATTACAAAACGCATCATTGTAATCAAATGATGGTTTATAGAGAGAGTTTCGTATC
Source organism: Yasuhikotakia modesta (assembly GCA_036877545.1). Classification (NCBI taxonomy): domain Eukaryota; kingdom Metazoa; phylum Chordata; class Actinopteri; order Cypriniformes; family Botiidae; genus Yasuhikotakia; species Yasuhikotakia modesta. The sequence goes on along the minus strand of JBAJNP010007150.1, from coordinate 14,047 downwards.
GTGGTGGTCCTGATTTCGCCCCCCGACAGAGGCGGACTGTCCCCACAGAGACCCCCGTTCAAGGGTCTGTATCCACACCTGTCCTGCATTTAAAACACCATTATAGACCATAAACGACGCGAATAAGCACCAACGAGGGACGTTATAATCGCTTGCTCTCACCTTTCCCAGAAGTGAAGCGCGTCGCGTACTGAAGTCCACCGGAATGCCGCCGCGTCGCCACAGACGCGCCGCCGCTTCGCCTTCAAAGCGGGGAACGAACAGAACCGGCACCGGGTAAATCACTCACAACGCATCCGAAAACGTCTATCAACGCGTTTTGCCCTTTATTTCTTTAAACGCATGTCACGGAAAACGCGCCGTCGTTTCTCCTTCAGCCCGCGTCTCGTGCGGGAAGAGCTCGAAACCGCGCGCGCTTCGCCGGTCGCGAGGATGAACTGAACAAAAGCGCGTGCGGCGCGAGCGACGCGAGCGACGCGAGCCCCCCTCCCGCGCGCGCCTCACCTCGCCGTACGAACGGAGCAGATGCTCGGGGAGGAAGCGGTGCGGCGGGGCGCACGGCCGATGCCCCGCGGACCGGTGGGGGTGGGAAAGATTTTGCACGACATCTCAGCGGTTTCGTCCTTTGTTCGGCGTGCGGGGTCGATGTTTGCGGGGTCTCGGGTGTTTTGGGGGTCCAGCAGACGTCTTAAGTGCGTCTTAAGTGCGTGCGCGTTAAATGAACGCGTATGTTGAACGTTGGTAGGGAAAAGTGAAAAATACTGAGAAAGACTCGTTAAAAAACTGATAGTTTGCTTTAAACAAACGTTTAAATAGACGTTCTTGTCTAAACATTGCGACTAGTTAACGTTTAACACGTTCAATACATCCGTTACCTTAAGTGAACGATAAAAATGGTCAGAAAAAGTGAGTTACAATCGTTGCCAAATTTCAGTGACAAAAAAGTCAATTTAATCTTATTAAGCGTTTTTAAAACGTGTAACTTTGAAATGCAATTTCTGATAATAAATGCAATGTTTCATATCTAGTGTTATATGACTTTATAGCGTTATTTTCTGCCCTTTATGTGCGTCTCTCGTTGTCTCGTTGCCTTCTGCTTTATGGCAGAATAATGACGTCCCTCGAGAGGGGGCAAATCTGTCTCACACTTGCCCCGTGCATCACATTTATTACACGTTACTGTGCAAACAAATCACTGCAAGCCACAAAGCTGCTTCTAGGGGACCCGTGATGTGACCATACATCCCATAATATGCCAAACACCTTCAGGTCCGGGGTACCTGTCTGTTTGTGCTGTGACAGATAGTGGTGAAACGTTTCTTAAACGCTTTCTACCGTTCTCAAGTGTTACTTAAGGCTCCTAATAGTTAGTATGCAACATTAGGGACACAATAACCATTAGTCTTATTAAAAAGCCATTATTTTTCATACAGTTTGTTGGAGAAAATGACAATAATAAGCTCAAAATAACCAAGCCAGCATGGAGGAGCTTTGAAAAAGAAAATAATGGAGATCTGAAACAATGCACTAATTGGTTTCATAATGGCTGTTTATGGGTTTACAGCGAACCACAAGAAACAAACAAGAAAAATGCTTTCTGACTAACAGCTGTGGGGAAAAAAAGTCTCCAAAATACACGTCTATTGTTAGAGACTCCCTTAAAATGCGGTTGTCATAGGACATTGGCCAGAGCGTCACACATACTGCCACACAAATCCATTATTTAAACAGCTGACAATGAACAAAGGGCTTCTCGCGGTGTCCCTTACAAACTACAATACAACACAGACAAACCTCACTGACTGCACCGTGTCGATTGTATTTTTAACCCACACTCTTTACGGTTTATTCATGGCTGTGTGTCTGATCTCAGTGACCCAGAACAAGAATAGAATAAATTTCAGAAGAAAACAGCACTTTTCATTTGAAAATAAGCACAGATTAGCTACAGAAAATATGTACACGTTTTATATGGCATTTAACACATTTTATCAGTATGTTCTGAGGGAATCGAACCCATGATCTTGGTGTCGCTGGCATAATGCTCTACCAACTACGATATAGGAACATCTTAAGCATAACCTATTATGTCTGTTTTAACTTCTGAATTATTATCAACCAAACCGGAAAAAGCCAATATTAAAGCAAACATTTATAATAACTTTAAGAAAATGGCTTAAAGAAACCAATATCAAAAACCAATGTTGAGTCAGATTGATAAAATGGCTTTCTAAATCCCTGTAGAAAACACAGCTTAAGAAATGCTTGTTCACAGAGTTCATAAGGGGCTCTTAACATTACACATTGCTGACCAATTGCAAATCCATACATTTCTTCTCTAATCCATTTATCTACTGTCAACACTGTTGGGAAAACCCTGTTACTCCGCAGCCACTAGCACAGTGGAAGACTAAGGACTGAGTTGACTGGCATGGATCCAGCCCTACCGCACGGCTCTTTGACCCAGAAACCACTGACATAAGCACTTAACTGCGGTCTCCCATCTTATCTTGGTCACTTGCCAAAGGCTTGAGGCCTGGGGGGTGTAGACAATGGCTGGTAATGATGCCTGGTTGGCTGTCTGGTTAAAGACTTTTACGGGAGCCACGGAGAAGCCGCGGAGCGTGGAGAAAAGGGGGGTGTCAGCACGTAAGCCTAATGAGAACGAAATGAAACCGACTGGATGGGGCCCCGGCTGATCCATTATTGATGAGGGAGGAACGCCGGACCCATCGGGCGTAAACGACAAACACTGCAGAAATCACAGCTCACAATTTGGCGCAAGAAATGCGTCAGATTTTTAATCGCATATCTATACAGGGGGTTTTTGCTTGCGTTCTGTTGTGTGGAACTTGCCTTTATTAAAAATCCTCTTCAGCGCATTAACAGAACATTCAAAATGAAAATATGCCCATTGTGAGGGGATGAAATCTCACAAGACGTACAACTTATTACCATTCAGGCTAATTGGCAATTACACAGACCCCAATGCAGGTAAGTACGTCTAATAATGCGATAATCATGCAAATCTAAAGCCATTAGGGTTTTCATCAACCGATGGACAAAGAATTTCACCACAACACAGAGTTATAAATGGATTCAGAGCAGTAGGGCAGTTATGTTGAAATACAACATCTCACTCTGAAATTATAAAGTACTTTTGCTTCTAACAAAGTAGATGTTTGTATAATGTTTAGGCTGTTAGCAGAGAATGGATCACATGACCCACATGGACCAATAGCATACTTTGTCCTTTTACAAACAAAGGAAGGTTAGAAAATGCTCATTATTGGGTTCTTTTCAAAAATTATTTATATGAAATTACACAAAAGTTACTATAATTATTCCTAATGAAAAAAAGTCTGTGCCAAATATGTCTAGACAAAGCCAGACAATAATCTTAGATTTGGGCTGACAGATTAAAATAACACCAAAATAGATTTAAGAGATGTTTAATTTTAGTCTTCCTCGCCCAACCCTGTCTCATCACATTATACTGATCACATCTACAGCATCTTCGCAGTAACAATATTCACATTAAAAAAAAAAAAGCAAAACAGCATCGCAATGAAAACCTTCTCATGTCATCCTCATTGTCACTGTAGTCAGACGATCTGTAATTATTTTGTCAGTGTAAAAAAAAAAAACAAGCGCACAATGGTTTCAAACCAACCCACTGAAATATATTTAACTGGTATCGCTAGCTGTGAGTGACAGTAACCTCCAGCGCAAACACGGAAAATAAACAAACAGCAAAAACAAAGCGTTGCGTGATGCGCTTTTTGTGTTAACCTTACCACGGCCTCACATTTATCAAAACTGATGTTGTATAAGCATATGTTGTTTATATCTGCAGTGTATAGTTAGACTTTAGAAGGTGCCATTTTGGAATAAAAACTACATGCTATATGTAACTGCTTAAATATTAAACCTTACCAGACAACCAATGGCGTTGCTTGTACAAAATTAAGGTGCCATTCGTAACTTTTAGTTAACAAACAAAAATGTGTGTTAAAATGATCTATTTTAACCTACCCTGATTCACACAGTAAGCTTATGATAATAACTTTATAATTTGCACCTTGCATAAGATGGTAAGCCGTCTAATTTTAGGTTTTACAAACATTTACCTAATTTTCCATTAAACAAAAACATAACAAATATTTTAACATTCTGTAATGCTTTCAAAACATTCCACCAACAACAAGAATAACGTTTTTGATACAAGATAAAAAATGTTTACAAAGTTCTAGTAACAATCCGGCAAGAATGTTTTTATTAACTCTAAAAAAAAAAAACAACTGTTAGAGAACGTTAGCCAACATTCTGAGAACGTTCCCTGTTAGCTGGGTAAGCTGTGTGGGTGGACGGTTTGAGAAATCATAATTGGCAGATTTTGCCCAACAGGCGCTATAAACCAGATTCTCTAACTCCAGGCTGAGACAGTGTCGGGATCAAAGACTGTCCTTGGGCTGAGCTGTATTACACACAAAGGGCAAAGCTTAATTTTACCGCCTGCAAGCAAACACACACACACACCTCTCACTGCAGCCAGACACACACGTACCGTCACAGACATACAAATGCAAGAAATACACAAATATACGCCTAAAGCTGTTTACAAATACATACCCATGATAGAAAACTATTTTTCTCCATTTTGCTCCATTATAGTCTTTAGCTTGAGGGGTAAAATAATCAAGTTTGTATTATATACTGCAGAAGGCACTTTATAGCGAGTTAACAACATGTTCTGCGTCGCACGGCTCACAGATGTCTGTTTTTTCCCATAAGAACCACTTTCATTTAAAAGGGAACATTAAATATCGTCTCTTGTTACGAGTCCTTGATGTAGCTGTAACCAGCCGTCCTATTACTTATTGCTGAGGGGGAAAATTGGTTATCTATAAAAAGACAGAAGAAATTTCATCCGCAATTATCCTTCGCCAAGTCGTACTTGTGAATGGTATGTTTTCTGGTTTCGATAAAAAAGTTAAGCTTTATGCTACAGATGCTTAAACCATTCTACAAGAGTGTGGTGTACAGTAAACTGTTGTTTTGAAAATACAGCCACAAATAAGCGTATCGCCATTCCTCTGGTGGTTTTGGATGGGAGACACGAAGACTGTCAGACAGACGGTTCTCAGAAAAAAAACACCCATTTTCACCAATTCACCCACGTACGTGAGACTGGAAGGTCTGTGTTAATGGGAAACACTGTTCGGTTCTGCGAGACGAGGCTCTTTGCAGATGTGGAATAGACTTGGTAAGCAGCTTTTTTGAGGGTGCTAGTGTCCATTAAGGTACTGAGGCTAACAACTGTGAAAGTTGATGGACAGACACAGTAATTCATACTTGACCAGAGTCACACAAAGCACAAGCGATCCGTTCTGAAGAACATCTCTTATCTTCTGAAAATAACATTTAACGTGCTAATGAAAGGGTTCCTAATTAACATTTACAATTACAATATACAACATTAACTTTAAAATGTGTAATTGGTTTGCTAGATAAATTAGCATGTTAGATTTTAGAGATTAGGCATTAGGCAGGAGAAACATGGATGTGAATGATTCTTCAAAGCCGTTGAGATGTGCTGTGCTGTGCTGTTACTTTTTATAACACTAATGATTCTTGCCTAGCTGATAATACAACAAACAAATCCTATAGACTTTAATGGAAGGAAACACAAGCAATACACATACTATAGGCTTCCTAAACATTATAGAAACCTGGAGATGGGTTCACCTATTAAGACCCTCCCCTAGAGAACACATCAGCAACAACCTAGCAATGCCTTAGCAACCACCTGAAAAGTTCCCTGAACAACAACCACCTAGCAATGCCTTAGCAACCAACAACAACTTCCTAGGAACACCCATACAAAACAACATGTTTGCAAAAATACAATAAAATACTCATTCAATACAGCATCTGTTTTGCAGAGGTAAACTCCCATTTTCCTTATAACACATCAATGTCTTTTCATTTACTTTCCCAGACAGCAGCTTTGAATGTGTCACTGTTACTGAAGTACTACTGAAGTACTTTTCAGACATGTTTTGTATTTTGCTCTTATTTCCGCTTTACTTGTAGAAACGCATCATCCAAAGAACATAAAGAGCTGTTGATGTTGGTCCCAATTCACACCAAACACCTTCTGTAATGTGAATGTTTAGCAAAAATGTCCTGCTGTTTCTAAAACTCAGTGCTTTACAAAAACAGAGGTGAATACAGTAGAAATGCAGTTGTGTAGATGTTGGAATTGAGAGGTACAGATGTTGTGTAGATGATGGAACTGTAAGGTTCAGATGTTGTGTAGATGTTTGAATTGTGAGGTACAGATGTTGTGTAGATGATGGAACTGTAAGGTTCAGATGTTGTGTAGATGTTGAGGTTGTAAGGTTTGGGTGTTTTGGAGATGTTTTCATCCTCAGAGTTGTGTCTGAAGAGGTTCTTCAGGGCTTTTGATTTCACAACAATGAGTTGTCACATCACATGCCCAAACTCCTTTCAAAACCGTGACAGTACGATTGTTCCCTTTTTTCTTTCCATTCATTTTGACGTCTTTGTTAACCTGACCGCTCATCTGAATCACCCTTTCATCTGCAAGACGGTAAGCTAATTGGCATTGTCCTCGTACAAGCCATTAAAACGTTCCTAAATTCACAAGCACAGTAGAAGATGAATGAATCGACTAAACCATAAAAGCCCCAGATTGCTTCGAAATTAACAACCTCAAAGCTAAATAGAAAAATTGAAGATAAAGACGCAGCAAAAGTGGTTTAAAGTCTTTGCAATTTGAGACATTTATATGCAATGGAAACAAATATCAAAAAAGTGGTTTAATCTAAGTCCTTGAATATTTTCACTAAATAAAAAACAAAAAACTACACAGGGTCTTTCACATTAACAGTGAATCAACAACAAACCAACCAGAAGGTATACTATTTAATTCCAGTTAGCGATCGACTTAAAGAGTGAGAGTTAACAAGGCAACAACATTTATCTGAAAGTTAAGTTTAACTCAATGGGAATGCGGGATGTGTTTATTATTAAGTGATAATATGCGTTTTGATACAGTATGAAACTGGAGTCAAGCTGGAATGTCAATTCAGTGTGAACGCTTTAAAAGACAAGATACAATTCACCCCGTTTACATTTACGTTCTTGGTCTTACTGTGCGCAATTCATCATTATGTTAGTCAAAGGAGAAGAACAGAATGTAACGACAAAGAATTCTTGCTAAATATGAGTGTTATTCACAGTCAATTTCTTTCACTCAGAAATGTTGCATCACAGAGGAGAAACAGGATACAAAAATAAAACATTTATTAAAAATATGAATTGTAGAGAATAAAATAGATTAATTTGTTGCTGTGTCATTAAGTAAAGGACATTTCAAACTCATTTCTTGTAAACAAAGAATGCTTCTTGTGTCTCTCTGTCTCACTCACTCAGCAAATATTCACATTTAACTATTAACTTTTTAGCCAGCGTCACCGAGCATGGAGTGCTTTGCTTGGTTGAAATTTTCCCAAAATGTTTCATCACAGACGGGGCGATTTTGCACCAATTTTCCAGTCGGCGTGTAGCCTGCTTACCCCTGATCAAAAAGATCTCTCCGAAAACCTTCCCATGGCCTGAGGGCCAAATTATTTACCCTTTAATGGCACTCCATGCATCTCGGTGGTTTGTGTGGGGCGTAAATTGGGTCTCTGTAGGAAAACTTATCACATCAAAGACATAAGAGACTTATTCTTTAATGAGTGCTTGAATCGTCTTTCTAGCCCAACTTCAGTGTGACAACTCGAACCCTCACTCATCACAATAACTGCATTTATCCCAGAATGCCCTCAGCTTTCAACCTGAGGGAAACTAAATAAACGACAGGAAAGACAACAGACACAAACACCCGGTACTGCAAACAGATTCAAACAGTTCATTATATGAGTAACCCAAGCGGAGGGAAGATACCATTTATTCAATGATCATAACTTTAGCGTGAATTTGACATGCGCTGTAAAGCCATCTGTAGCTTTATGGATTATAGACCTGTGAAAGTCTGTAGCTGCTTGCAACAACATTATGAATTAAATTCACCTGCAACTTTTATCCAAAGAGTCTTGTAACAGTGCATTTAGCTTTAACTACATTTGAACGTTCTCAGGACATTGGCAAACATTCTCTGGATGTCAGTGTTATTTAAAAACTTGCAGTAATGCTAGTAAAACATTTTATTAACATTATATCTTAGTTGTTAGAAGACTGTTAGTGGAACAGAACATTAATGCAATGTCTAAAAGCTGGACAGTTTGAATGTTCTTAAACCTTTTTTAATGTTTTTGTTACTTAACGGTAATGTTAAGAAACGGTTGTTAACCTAGCATTGTTAGCTGGGCAACGCAGATCCTACCAGCTGAGCTACACAAACGCCTGGTTATGATTCCTTACAATTGCTGACTGTCAAGTGTTTCCATCAATGTAACAAAGCAAATCTCTCACAGATCCCTACGCAAGATCTCCAGCAGCAGGTGTAATACTTGATACTGTCTGAGTGCGTCTCTGTTCGCTGTAGATAAACAAAATGCATGATGCTAGCGAAATTCAGTGACGGGGAAAAACACCTAAACATTTCCAACTTCTGCAAAACGAAACCACCCTCCATTTTTCCCCCAAACAAGATAAGAGGGATGTGACACCTCACAACAAACAAAGCGCTCCTCCGCATAAAGAACAGCTTTTAATAGTCGTGCCAGAGAAAAAGACGTTCGCCGTTGCAAATAAATGAAGTCCCGGCCTTCGCATAACAAATGAATGTGTTCTTTACTGCCAGAATAGCCCTTGAACATTTCTCTTTGAAGAATTTTTGTCGCTAAGAACTTTTTGTGACTTTGCAATGCCGGAGGTCTATTAGAGACCCACGTATTAATTTTAATCTTTACACACCCGATCCACGGACAATTACAGCGTTCCTGAGGAACACTGCTGAGTCAGACGGTTGGTCCGACTTCAAATCCTTTCCCAAAAGCCTGACCTGGAAGTCCCTCAGCACAAGTATAGTGTTTATATTAAAAGGGAAATCCAATTTCAGTTCCTAATCCAGTTCCAAGCAATCAGATTTGTAGGTTATGGATTTTCACACCATAATCCTATTAAAATTAAGTCTGATATATCTGACATAATTGGATGAAAATGTGTTTACACTAACAAGGCTGCAATTTGATTTGGCACCGGTTTTATAGAGTAATTTAAATCGCCAGTTCATTATTCATAAAAACACGTTCTTTCCCACAATGCACATGTGCTTTTGGGAATACGGCGTCATTTTACTGTTGGCCCCACAAACATTTCCACTGAATGCTGAAACCTTTCATTTAGTCAAACGTTGTGCATACGTTTTTCCAACCGAGCTTCGAAGCACCTTTCTCACTGCAGTTGTGTTAGCTAGCTCGCATTAGCGCACGAAAGCACTCAGACAAGCTAATTATATGTCAACATGAAGATTAAACGTCTTGGCTCTATGTAAATTCTCCTGCAATGATGTTGACTCATCCACATGCAAAGACTTGATAGCTGTCGAACATGTTGCTAAGCTACAGGGAACGAACGGGAAGTCGCACAGAGACGCGAAACATTTCAAGCGTTTTCTGCTCTACAGTCCTTCAGGAGGAGACCTGACTGAACGCAGGACTTTGTGAATAAAGGATGGATTTACACAAATAATATCACCCTCTCTGTCATATCACAGTATTCTGTCCTGTGACATTTCCAAGCCATTGATCCGTTGACTCTCTCAAATGCCAGTGCTATGTTAAATGGCTGGGTTAACTCAGAGATGGGATATTAACACTGTGTTGTTAAGACCGGCCAGATTCAACCATTCAACTCTAGCTGCCAGTATTAGATGACAGAGTATTTTGAGACTGGCAGAGCCCAGTAAATCATGCATTATTTCACAGTTAACAGCAGCCTTCGTCTTAATATTTGGATTTGCCAGTTTCAATGGGTAACAGTCATGCAACATCTAGACAATATCATCTCAAACAATAGTGTGAATAGGGTGCGTGGCTATGAGTTTTTCCAACCAATGGCAGATGAAAAGCAAACAACAGCCTCAGGTATACTGACTATTCTAAATGCTGAGAAAAAAAAGACACACTTTCTAATATTTTTATTAATTGTTAACTTGATAACATTTAGCTTTAAAAGTCAAGTGAACATTTGCTGTTAACAAACAACAGCAATAAACAGCGGAATAGCGTTTTAATACGATTCACTTTTCCTTATCTAGCCAATGGTTAATGCTGTAATTTAATGCGAGTTAATGTAATAATGGTTACAGCAAAGGGAAGCAAATAACATCACTTAACGTCACTAAATAACAACAATGAGACACTATTAGTATATGTGGAGATTCTCTCAAGGGTGAAATGGTGTCAATACCATTTAAAGTTCAAGTTAAAGTTAAACTAAACTACAACCATTTAAAGTTAAACTACAATCTCCTCCGAAACAGAGAATTGCTTGACTAAAGCTTCAGTTACTAAAAGTGTCCTCAGGGTTACAGGATAGCTGGGTGGTGGTAACAATATTAGGTTGTAGGAACGTTTCCCTAACGCTGAGGTAACAAAAGGTTAAGAACGGAATCAACATTCAAAACAAGAACGCTTTAAAAACATTAGTTTTATAAACATTACAATAATGTTTTAATATACATGATATATTACATAAAGCTGTTCTACTAACTCTACTAAGAACATTTTTTAAAAGCCTTGAGAGAAACTTTTAGAGAACATCAGCCAATGTTCTGAGAACGTTCCAGCGTAGCTCTTAATTACTGGAGCTTTTGCTGGTCTTAAGAGACACCAGCATTGTCTGATTTCTCACAGGCAGCCAAAATGTACTTACAGCCAGGGTCTGATGTCTCGAGGGTTATTTGAAAAGCTGCAATGACAGTGTGAAGGCGTCTATTATGTGGGGATGAGCTGAAGAAATTGGATATAAAGTGAAAGAGTTTGAATGGAGTTCGCATGGAAATTGGATCATTTACGAGGCGAAATTGGCACCATTCACAGTAAAATCAATTGGATTGGACAATATTGGACCCTGAATTGAGCTAGCGGCGACCGATTTGACCCAAACATGACAGAGTCCCTTTGGCAGCCCTCGGACGTAAAGGCCGCCACCCCCTCAAACCCGCGCATGAGGACACGCTAAAGCCACTAGCTCCCTATTAGCGGAAGATATTTTGTGTGAGTCCCAATGACATTAACGTCTGCACCAATTTAAGACACATTTTAATAAACTAGCTATCAAATGTTCCACCACACAAAAACGTCACAAACCCGTTGTGATTTTATTAGCCAACACATTAAACATTTCCATCGAGTAACACAAATATTCTATGTAACATCCAGCTTTTTAAAATGTTGTATTAACGTTATTGCCTTGTTTAAAGAACATTATTCAAACTCCTTTCAGTCTATAACATTTTTAAAACATCCCACTAACAACTTAGGAATAATATTTTTATGTAATTTACATTCTACTTTAACTCTCTGATAACTTTAAAAGTCAAAAATATAAAACCTTTTAGAAAAAACATTCAACCAACATTCTGAAAACGTTGCTTGTTAGCTAGATTGATTCAACCAGGTGTAAACCAGCGTCTATATGAAGGTTAATGAGGTGGTTTCTCCTATATTCAAGGTGCTGTTCTGTGATAATAGCAGCAAAAGCAATTTACAGGGTTAAATTGATGTTCAAGTAAACGCATCCAGCCGGCACAAAACTAGCAAGAATTCACACCTTCATCTCACCTGTGCAGACCGCGAGGAACGGTTGTTTCATTCAAGGTTTCAAGGAACAAAAAGGGGTCACAGGAATCGAATAAAAGACACAAAGAGCCTTCAAACGTGGAAGTCAATTTGCCTTCGCAAGATTTAAGTGCGTTCAGCGAGTTATTCACGTTTTAACCGAAAAGGCCTTTTGGAGTAAAACAGCCTTGATGATTTTAAACAGCGTCTCTCGTACTAATTTAATTTTCACTCCAGTTGTTTGTTTCCATTTGATCTTAACTCTTATATTCTCTCATGTGAGATTCTATACAGCCGGAGAGTTTAACACACAAATTGAATCACCATGGCAACAAACAACCTCTTGTGCAGGTGATAACTAGCCATGAGGGCCAAACCTAGTGAGCACTACTGCTGCCTATGTAGGCAGCTGCCTTCTAAGACAGCATGAAAAGGAAATTCACAAGTGACTAATCTGAAACTTAATGGGAACTTTAAGAGAACTGTAGCCAATGTTCTGAGAACATTCCTTGTTAGCTGGATTACAATAAGCACAATACTGCAATATCATCATACTGCGTCCTTAACATCAATACTGTAACTATAATATCAGAGCTTGCATTTGTGTCATTTAATACAAGGAAATGTTACGGAAACATTCTTACAACCTTAAATTATTAGCAGGAAACCACATTAACTAACACGTTTTCCAATGACATCAGCATCACAAGACTAAAACAACCAAGTGACTGAAAGCTTCCCATTTAACAAACAATAGACAATTACGAATATTTCATTTTCTTGTCAATCTTTCTTTCCTCATCCATCAATCTTCCGGTAATTTACCGCTTTGCGTTCACCTTGAAAATAACAGAGACAATAATGGAAATCCTTCGCTTGCATTTGTAGGCCATTAAAAACGCGTTTGGTAACAGAGACCTAAAGGAGCGCAGAAACAAGAGACTCAAAACAGACTATAGTCACAGTTATTGATACTGTACTTTATATACTGTACAGTATTGCAACGTTAGCCTATTGTTAAATATATATTATATTGCCATATATTACACAGAGCTACAAATGCAATAGTCCAAAAAACAAAATAACATACATTGTACAAATACTGCACGCTTTTTAAGTACTGAATTCACTTTAAATATGTGTAACCATTAAAAAAAAATCATTTAGTTGAGCCTAACTGCCATGCATATTAAACTTAAGTGCTACTTGGAAACATCAGAGCGATTTTACAATTATTTACATTTACAGAAAGTAAATTACAGTCCAGACATTACAGGCTGGGAATGACTGCAGTTGTGTTAAAAGCGTGAGTTCGAATGGCGATGGAGATTTTGAGCTTTCAGTAAGTTTGTCTCAAAGCTCATTTACAATCTTGTCAGCATCTCTGATATAGGAGAAACATTTAATCTAAAAATAACCAAACAGGGTTTTAGATTAAAGCTGGAACTGATGTAAGACAAGTTTTTTTTCACTATGAGGTTATGATTTATGAAGGTTAGTGCCAAAATTGTTGATGTAACAAAATGAAGTATTAAAAAATGACTAAATTTTAACATGACACAGACTGAATAAGAAAAACCAACTGGGTTAAAGCGTAAAACTAGTGACAAAATACTACATCCTTTACTCCACAGCCTTTAACAACCAAACATAAGTCCATCCAACACCTCAGATCTCATGCCACTGTCTCACACAGTTATATTATAAAGTCCTTTACACACAGTCTGTCCATAAACCAGCTTTAAAGAAGCAACACTGACATCTGCTGCTATACAAAACAATTACACGTTACGTGCATGTAGTGACGTCGGCGCGTCATCACGTTACGCCCAAAGTTGAAAGGTCACAGCAAACATGGCAGCTTCATTCATTTATAACAACAAGCAAAGCCATTCATAATAAAACCACATATGCAATAATACATGAAATATTTTGTGCATAATTATAACAGTAACACACAGCATTCATTACTGGTGCAAAGTTTGGGGTCACTTATTTTTGTTAAATATTTTATTATTAATATTATTAAGCTCATTAAGCTCATTATGAAACAACAGTTTTGTTTTATACACAATTGCCCTTTTTTAATGTCACATTACTTGACAAAACGTAGACCTGCAGTCTATCAAAACAACTGCAAACATCGTTAAATGAATCGATCTTTGAAAGAGCGTTTAAAGTTACATTTCAGGCAAGTGACCCTAAACTTTTTGACAGTAATGTTAATA
>JBAJNP010007149.1:0-23393 GCA_036877545.1 Yasuhikotakia modesta | reverse complement strand
TAGATGGTTTCAGGTTGTTGACGGTTTCAGTCTTTTCAGTCAAATGTTGCTTTGGTGTCACTTGTGAGTCGTTTTGGTTTGTAGAAGCAGAAGATCCAAAACATCTGACATCTCAAAGTTCTTCAGATATGAAGGTACTGAGATATCAGCCATCCTGACTGAACTGGTGAACAGAAGTTGTTTTGGTTTGTTTCAGCTCCAGAATCTGTGATTGAGTCCATATCTGCTATCCGCTGTATAACAACTGATGTCAAAATTAGTTTGGCGTTTATGTTTGGGCAACAACAGGCCCAAGACTTTACAGCTGACTTTCTCAAAACCTTATTTTGTGTATGTTTGTGTTTGGAAGCCGCTGGCTTTCAATAATGTTTGGTTGAGCTGTCAATTCTTGCTCCGTGCATCAATTAAACAAACATCCTAGTGGCCTTTTACACTGTTTACTGCTTTCTCCATTGATTTCAACATGTTCCCAAACAAGCCTCATCAAATCTGAATCATTTAAGAGAAAGTTAGTTTTCACATAAGTTTTATGATGTCACTAGTTTGGAGCTGTGGACCGCAGAGATTCGGTGACAGAGTGTCGTTCAGTGAAGATGTTGTGTTAATTTTTGCAGTGTTTATTGAATCTCTGCTGAGTGGCCACATCATCACTGCTACCAAACTCTCTGGACGACTCTCAGCAGTCTGGCTGAGGTGAGAGTCTTGGGCTGTTGGTGGGCTGAAGGCTTGACTGTAGAGGGAACAGTGAGGTCAGATTTTTTATCATATACCGTTTTTACATTTGTATGTTTTATCCAACAAATAATAAAACAGATTCCAACTTTTTTTTAGTCTGATAAAGGTTTTGTTCTTGTTCTTTAAATTGATGTGTGTGTGTGTGTGTGTGTGTGTGTGTAGGATGTGTTGTTTAGAAGCTGAGGTCAGTCTGAACTGTTAGTCGATGTTTCCAGTCACACAGATGCCGAGTCCAGAGATGACATGGAAAAAACACTACTGATCTCTAAACACAAGGTATTAATTTCCTGTGTACATTCTCTGTTTATATCACAGTTTTTGAGATCTCCAAAAACATCTTTAATGGCTCCCAAAGTGTCCTAGCATCAGGGTGGCAAATGAGCAACAAATCCAGTTTCTTATTATCATTATAAATAGAGATACATGTGTTAAACATGCAGCAAAAATCACTTGTCTTTGTTTATAGTCCATGTTTTGAGTACAGCTGCATAATTGTGTTGTTTGTGTGTAGGTCCAGCAGTAAGTTTAATCAGGGCCGTG
The DNA here is from genome assembly GCA_036877545.1 of Yasuhikotakia modesta. NCBI lineage: Eukaryota > Metazoa > Chordata > Actinopteri > Cypriniformes > Botiidae > Yasuhikotakia > Yasuhikotakia modesta. The sequence continues at coordinate 22,118 of JBAJNP010007149.1, read as the reverse complement.
GACGGGAAAACCGGGTCATGTCACAGGTTCCCACACCCCCTCTCCCAGGGGAAATGACATCCGGACCGGTGGCAGAGAGCTGGTGTTACACACAGGTGAGAGAATAAAAATGAGCCGCTGTCGTTTCATTACAGCGTGAGGCAGAAATATCTCCCTGTGTTTCTGCTGCAGGTGAAAGTCGTGAAGTTCTCCTACATGTGGACCATAAACAACTTCAGTTTCTGTCGGGAGGAGATGGGAGAAGTTGTGAGGAGCTCCACCTTCTCCTCCGGCCCCAACGACAAGATGAAATGGTGAGTTTCACTGTTGTGTTGACGGCTTCCAAATGTTGAGTCTTAATTTCCAAGTGTCGTTGTCTGTGAAGCCACAGTGGCTCGTCTTTACTGTCAAACCTCATGTATGCACTTAACGTCTTCATCTCTCTTTACCTCTTCCTCTCTACAGGTGTCTGAGAGTGAATCCAAAGGGACTGGATGATGAGAGTAAAGATTATCTCTCTCTCTACTTACTGCTTGTTAGTTGTCCAAAAAGTGAAGTGAGAGCAAAGTTCAAGTTTTCTTTACTGAACGCCAAACGGGAAGAAACAAAAGCCATGGGTGAGAGTTTTCAGCCGGTTCAGGGAGGTTTGGGTTTGAACTGTGGGTTATTTTTGATTGTGATTGATTCTCCTCACGCTTCAGAAAGCCAAAGAGCGTATCGCTTCGTCCAGGGAAAGGACTGGGGCTTCAAGAAGTTCATCAGGAGAGACTTTTTGCTAGACGAAGCAAACGGACTCCTTCCGGATGACAAGCTCACACTGTTCTGTGAGGTACCCTGACCTCCTAAATCTTCTTCAGGTCATAGGAACTACAACAACATCTGGTTTCTGCTCCTCCACTGGTCTCTGTTTTCAGTATTGGTTGACCAATATGAGGTTTTTAAAGACCCGTGTTGATTTCTACAATCCAGGGTGGCAATTGCGCTACAAGATACATAATACACTTTAAATTGAGGGAATAAAGCTGTTTTAACTTTTAGCTGTTTTTGCATTCTGCATCCATTTTAAGCTGAAAGAGGAGAAAGTGTTTTAACGTTCATCACCTTTAATAATGGCAAATGAGACGACCACAAAATAGCTGAAACTAAATAAGTACTTGTTGGATACTGAGATGAATACTTATAACGATGGTCATATTTCACAAGTTCTTACTGTCCCACATAAAGTAGAACAATGCTGATGAGCCAAACATAACTTAGTTTGTTGGGTTTTGCTAACAGCTTTGACTTCTGTTTCCTGTAGGTGAGCGTTGTCCAGGACTCTGTAAATATTTCTGGGCAATCTAACACCAACCTGCTGAAGGTTCCAGAGTGTCAGCTTGCAGATGACCTGGGTGACCTCTGGGAGGGCTCCAGGTTCACAGACTGTAGCTTGTTTGTAGGAGGGCAAGAGTTCAAAGCGCACAAATCCATACTGGCAGGTGAGTGTTTATCTGAACGTGAGATTGACGGATCATTGATCTTAAAGAGCGTTGGGTAAAATGATAACCAGACACGTGATGTTAATGATACACTTAACACTTAAAGATTCATGTCTCCTGTTGTGTGGTTAACTTTCATTGACAGCGAGGTCGCCGGTGTTCAACGCCATGTTTGAACACAAAATGGAAGAGAGTAAAAACGTGAGTGATGCTACGCTGACCTTGTGTTGAGCAGGAATTACGTTCATGTTAAATACATTAAAATAACTGATTCACAATTCTGTTGCAGAACCGAGTGGACATCAGTGACGTGGAACCGGACGTGTTTAGAGAAATGATGGTATTTATTTACACTGGTAAAGCTCCTAACCTGGAGAAAATGGCCGACAACCTCTTAGCTGCTGCAGATAAGGTAACGTGTTGTGTGTTGTGAGGGATGTTATTTGGTGTCTCTGAGCTCTTCCTGTAGGTGACGTGTGTGTGTGTGTGTGTTCAGTATGCTCTAGAGAGACTAAAGGTGTTGTGTGAGGAGGCTCTCTGTAACAGTTTGTCTGTGGAGAACGTGGCCGACATCCTCATCCTCGCTGACTTGCACAGCGCAGAGCAGCTTAAAGCACAAGCCATAGACTTCATTAACAGGTAAGTTCACGCAGTCGTGTGACGTGACGTTTATTGGTTACTGACACACTGATAGCATCAGATTTCCTCTGATTTGTGTTGTTGTTGTTTCAGGTGCAGCGTTCTCAGACAGCTGGGCTGTAAAGACGGCAAGAACTGGAACAGCAAGTATGTGTGTCAGCATGTTAAACTTCCCAGAATCCTTTGCAAAATAATGTACTGAACACAGCAAGACAGTGACTCTTCTGTTATATAATTATATATTTTACAGGAATAATCTGGGAAAATTTGTCACCATTTAAAGCATGTGTGGCTAATGTTATGCTAATAATTCTCATATGAAGCCCTCACTGAAATTGTTGTTAAATATACAGAAGTTTCTACCTGCAGCAGAAAAGCAGTTTTTTATAACAGCATCAACTTTATTTGTGGCGAGTGTTATTGGATTATAATGTTCAGCGTCGCTTCTGTTGTTTTTCAGTCACGCAGCAGATATAATGGAGACTGCCGGCTGGAAGGCGATGATTCAGTCTCATCCTCATTTAGTGGCTGAGGCGTTTCGTGCTCTCGCTTCCGTTCAGTGCCCTCCGTTCGGCCTGCCTAGAAAACGGCTGAAACAGTCCTGACAGACCTTTGCCCTCACAGACTGCACAGAACTCAACGCATGAGGGGGCAACTACCCCACTGAGCCCTTCTTACCCCACACCCCTCTTCAGTTGCCCTTACCGGAGACAAAATGAAGGACTGTGTTGAAATCGCAGTGGTCTCCGCTCACTGGAGAGCAAGAACACGTGAACTTTATAGTGGTTGCTGTCATACTGTTTACGCTGGACTGCTGGAGTCTCGTTCAACGAGGCATTTCTGGAAAATGGCCTTAAAAAACTGCCCCCCGTCCCTGTGTGTCTCTACATGTAGCTACGTGCCTCTGCTGTGACTGATCCCAGACCTGTCAGGATTGCACTAGCTCCCACATAATGCAGTAGAATTAACCTGGTGGTTTTTAGGACCTTGTATGTTTTGTTCTTACCCCAGCCTGTCAACTTGTGGTCTGAAGTTTCAAAAACCAAGTAAACACACACAGCCGCACAGGCCGTCTCTGACACTTCCTGAGGTGATGTTTGCCCATATTGCTGGCAAAAATAATGTCACACAGTTTGTCTTATTGTCATCATTTAAATTAGTGCACATTAACTGAGGTCTTGGTGAAATGTGATTGAATTCACATTGAGTGTAAAACAGGTAAAAATGTCGATATTTTGCACCAAGTTAAACTATTTGGTAAATTTAAAGATTTGTTTACCATGTTTACAGAACTTGTTTTTTCCTTTTTCGCACAGAATTAGTTTTGACCTTTAGTTGAAGATGAATTTATTTTCCATGGTTATCACTGTGTGGAACTGGAGTTTTTTGTGTATGAAAAACATGGTTCAAAATATGTTTGGTTTATTCATTTGAAAATAAATGGTTTAAAAAAACGTGTCAAATGTCAATCATAATTGACCTCATTATTGTTCCTAGTCTTGTGAAAAAAAATTCATTTAACATTTAGAAAAAAAACAAATTTGCTTATTAATCCCCATGAAGTTTGTTTATAGAATATTAGTTTTAATGTAAATGACTTCATTGCAGCACAAATATTTAAACATCATTTAATTACAGACCCACACTAACACATTTAAGAGATCAGCGTTTGTGCATGACATGTTTTTTCTGCTGCTGTGTAATGGTGCTGTCCAGTTTCATTGTGCTGATCCAACAGAGCATCTGCCAAAGTGAGAGTTCTGCACTAGAAATATTTAACACACAGATTTAACAAACACTGGCGTCAGAGAGACATTGTGGCTTTATGATTTTTTACAGATCTTAAAAATGGACAAATCTGCTGTCTTGTAGCAGATTCAATTTTACAGTTTTGCTTTGTTCTTTTCAAGCATCTGGGTAAGATTTTTTTTTTAAATTGCACAACTTTTTTAAAAAGGAGCAAATGACTAAAACACAAGATACTTGTTTCAAAAATCTGCATTAACGTTTTTAATAACAGAAAAGACAAAAAGTAGTGAGACAACAGTGGAATAAGTTATGACTCCAACATTAGGCTTTATAAACGCAAAAACATGTTGGCATGAGAAGGGAATCACAACTGAGCGCTATGCTGCGTTTCACAGTTTTGTTCTATTTTAAATCTTTTGGGATTGGGAAACATTCAAGTCTTTTAAAACTTCACAATGATGACGTCACAAGGGTCACTGAGACAGTCACTATGAGACCGTAGACGTGTCCAAGCTAAATATAAAACATGACAATCAGTTTTTGGGAGATCCAACTATAATGTTGTCTGATCAGAATCCTTTACAGGACGATTTACCCAAAAATAAAACTGTGCCTTCATGTACTTACATGTTTTTACACAAACGTTTTAAGAATATTGATGCAGTGGGTTTAAAATGGCACAAGGTTGAGTAAATGAGGACAGAATTAAATTTTTGGGTGAATCTACCAACCTAAAAACACAAACCATAGAATGAAAAGGTTGGTTCCTTATTTGACCTTCAATTTATCCAGTTTGTTATTAAACAGGAAAACGTCAGAGGCTCAAGAATCAGATTCCTGTAGCTCAAGCGTCTAGCGGCGCTACCCCACAGAAGTATAGGGAGTGTCACTGTGGTAGTTGTAGTCTGGACAAACCTTCTGCACCAGTTTATAATCTGCACTGAAGAAGTCAATGTAGATGCAGATGACTTTAAAGGGCTTGGAGCACAGCCAGGAGACATGACTTTGGGTTTGCTCCTGCAAGCAGACCCTGTTGGGAAAGTCACTGCAAACGGACGTCCTCTTGCTGCGGTCCGTCTTCTCGTATTCCACGCGACAGTTGAAGCCCTTATTGTCTTTGGGTAGCTCTATGGTTTCCTGTTGCGTGATCTCAAAATCAACAGCCTTGGAGGGCGGGACCAGGCTGACGGACACGTTGCCCAGACCCGTGGAGTTGTGGCGGAAATAAACACTGAAGGTTCCATTGCCGTGGTCCACAATTTTTCCGGTAATGAGAAGGTTTAGCTTGACCGTCTTGATATTGGAGTGAAAGTCGCCCCAGCCGAACATCTTCTTAAACTTGCCGGTTTTCACATAAGGGCGACGTTTGGCCCTGGAGAGGGTTTCCTCTGTATCGGTGAGGTTGGATAACCACATCCACAGATCCAGCGCTCCAGGGTCTGAGGCAACATCACGGTTTTCAGTGTTTGATCGGGAAGGGTTCGGAAAGAGCCGCAGGGATTTGAGAATCCCTGAACGAGAGCTGTGAGGAGAGACGCTTTGCTCCTTATCACCTCCACTCCAACCCAGAGGCGACGCGGCTGTTCTGAGCTCTGCTCCACAAGTCACCTTCAGACACAAAACCAGAGACAGAACTCAGACTGAAGTGCTTGTACGTGCCACAAATGTTTAGAAAATAATAATGATTCAGTCCAGCACACACTCACTAGTAATAAAGTCAGTGAGAAACAGCTGTTTCACTTCATCAGGAATGGACTAAATTGTAAAATGACTTAATATAAATCTTTCTAAGCCATAAAGCGTATTAAGAGTTTAAGGTGGTTTATAAACATTCAGTCTTATGTTGACCTTATGCATAAAAATTAGCTTCGTCTCTGTATATCAAGCTGAAATAAAAGCAAAAATGTTATCATTTAAAAATGTACATCACCCTTAATAGATTTTTAAGAGGTAAATTAAGGTTTTCCAAACACCATAAGTGTTTACACGTGTACACGCTCACACAATTAATGTTACACAAATGAAATGACAGTCTGAACAAGAATGTGTCGAGAGAATCAAAGCAGCATCACTCAACATGAATAATTGAAACACAGAATGAGAAACTGAAAGCAGCCTCAGACAGTTTCTTAAATGATGCAAACAGGATGTAACAGTGTCAGTGTGAATTTTCACAGCACGTGAGATAAGAACACCTCACACACACACACGCACACACACACACGCACACACACACACGTACACACACACACGTACACACACACACACACGCAGTGCATCCATTCAGCATTAAAACAGTAACAATTATTAAATCTGAACAAACACAAATAACACAAGAATTAGCATGTTTTAAATAAAGCTTTAAATGAAATTGAAATGTGACTTGAGGATGTGACTTGAACACAACACTATAACAGATCAACTGACTTGACTTAAGCTAGTAGTGGAGAAAGAGTGTGGAGTTGCCTTCCTCTCCATCTATCAGTCCTTTTACTTATCCTATTCGTTTACAGGCATAATGATGAACGGAGTGAATGTTATTGTATAATGTGTGTGTGTCCCAACACACTGCGTCTGTAACGTTGCTCCAGAGATACAGAAGCAGGCAAAGCAGATATTTAGAAAACCTCACGATTCAAAAACCACGAGCTGAAACATTTTACCAGCAAACAAAACGCAAATGTTTCCAAGCACAGAGTCTGCGGGTGCAGCGTTTATCAGAAGGTGTAACCAAATTCAGTCACTCTTATTTCTATATAGTGCAAATTCACCAGAAAAAACCTGACTTGATACTCTGAAAAACATGTCAGACAAAAAACGAAACAAAACAAATGGTAACAAAAAATATCAAAGAGGAAATTGGATCATTTTGTTGTGCAATAAATCCCCTCTCTGAGGAAATAATAAACACTTTATTCTTTTCAAAGTCATGAGTTTGAGACCTGCTCCTAATCTGACATTTTACTGTTCATGGATGGATTTTGTCTTCTGCAGGAAAAACAAATGAATAGAGTGACTCTGTGAGCTATGAAGAGAAAAGACTCTTGAGAGAGGACTTAAATCTGAGCCATCGTTTCATCTTCGTCTGGTTCCTGGGATGAAACATTAAATTAACCTCTGTGTACGTCTTCTGAAATCAATTCATATGCATATATATTAAACTCTGAAAACAAATACAGTGAAATGAGACACGTCCCTTACAAAGACCAGTGTGTATAACAGAGGGATAGTCAGGTTATACACACGTCTTCATTTTTTAATAAAATCTCATCCCTGTTTATTACTTCCTAACACCCATCTGTTACTCCACCATTCTGTTCTACATCATATCCATAGTTAACAAACCAATAATAAAATGAAAAACACATTGTTCATGAGTGGATGTAATATTAAAATGAACACTTTGAAACTACGATTAGTGTTTAATATTATATATCTTTCACCAGTAAACTGACAGATGAAAAGCCTCATTATTTTTGACTAGTAAGTTGTTTTGTAAGTGATTTACAAACTTTGATAATAAAGGTTAGATCACGTACCATCTGCAAACACAGCAGCAGCATCAGCAGCAGCAGGGCAGAGTAACACTGACGCATCTCTGTCTGCTACCAGCCCAGATTCGGGTCCAGATTCGGGTTCAGGTTCAGATCAGCTCTCGGGTCTGTGTTTCTACCAACACAACAGTCGTGAATGAAACAGCTGCACGTTCATAACATAAAAGCAGTTTTTAGATGTACGTGTAACTTTTTGTAAAAGATGCACATTCATTTCTATCACAGTTTAATGTCACTAACCTGCATCAAGTGCGAAATCTTTCAAGTAAAACCACCGCATACATTAATCCAGTAATAAACTCACATGCATGTGTCGTTTTTGCTTGTATTAAAGGATTATTCGTGTTAAAGTGTGAAAAACTTTACAACTCACCGGCTCACTGTGCGGCTGATCTCATGCATTGTAGTGAAATAAACATTTTAAACAGTTTAAACGCACAGATGTGGTGAAACATCCCCGACAGCGACCAGCAACACAAAACTTGTGCATTAGGTTAAATCCGCAACTAACTGGTCCTCTGGGTTAAAGTCCGGCGAGTGGAGCCTCGCAGCTGATGCGGTGGGAGCGATGGGCGCACTGGTGGCGCACTGGTGGCGCACTGGTGGCGCTTATAAACCTTCCCCTCAACCTCAGCACCAATAACCAGCACCGACACGTTTAATGTCGTCTGTTCCCGTTCTGTTAACCCGTTTAAACCCGCTTACATGACATTACAGCAGTAAAACAGCATAACACTGAGTTAGGTGACACTTTAAAACACGACCCCCAAAGAAATGAACCACCGTGAAGGTATTTCTACAGCATGAGAAACGTTTTAATAAACTTTAACATCAGATTATACACGTGCTGGATCAAACCTGTCAACAAATAACAAGTTAATTTTAGTGGAGAAAATAACTTCTTGGTCTCAAGGCGGTACAGTAACCATTTAAAACCATTATGGCATGAAACATTTTACATGAATTAAATTGACATTTTAAATGACAAATGTTGTGTTTGGTTAGTAACCTTCACATGTAACCATTGCAGAATATGATGCTGGTGAAATGAGTTTATAATGTTGGAAACAGCGCCGCGCGGTGGCTGTGAACGAGACTGCAGTTCTGGTTAAGGGCAGGTTAGTAACATAACCAACCTGTTCAGTCAATGCTGGATTTATTACTTACAGAACCACAGAACACAATAACATCCCAACATAATAAACACTGGCTGAAAGCTTCCATATTTGAACTAAACACTTCAATGGAAAGAAAATCACTGACATGTTTCTTTAGTGATCTTGTTGTGATTTCTCACTGCAGAGGCTAACACAGACATGAAGTTTGTCGTCTGTACGGCAGACCTGGTGTCACCGGACGTCTGGACTTCTTCGTTCCCTCTTTTCATCTTACGTTTCAGGATGAACAGATCCGTTGGTGTTTTAAAACCATCCGTACCTTCAAAGGTTTCCCACAAGTCTTTGGTCTCAACAACTTTCTGGTCCTCACAGATCTTACCACCCTCAAGCCGTCGCCAAGGGCCTCGACTACGCTTTGCGGTGTCCTTGGCAACAATTTTAGGAGCGTCTTCGAACGTTAGCGCCCGTCGCGTTGTCTCAACGCCACCACACACTTCCTGTTTGTTAGATCTTTCCTGAATGTTCTTCCTCGTCAGTTTGGGCGACACACTTGAATTCTGTGTGGAACTTGCATCTAATCCTGAAATCCCATCAGATTTCTGTGTGTAACTGACGCCGGGATTGAAAGAGGAAATCTGCTGGGATAACGTCTTGTTCAGGGAAGGCTTCCTTTTAACTGGTTTCTGTCCACCAATGGGAGGCCAGAGCGCAGGTCGCTGTCGTCTGCGATGCCGCGGCTTCGCCGTGGTAAAGGACAGATCGGTCTGAACGGAGGTTAAAAACTTGCAACGACGCAAATTCCTAAACATAAGCAAACAAAAAACCAAGATCTTCATTTAACATGTAATTGTTTTTAATACTATTATTTTCATAACAATGGATGAAGCAACAACAATATTGTTATATTACTAGTTTGATATATTAGATATTTAAGAAACATTTTTACTGAAAACAAAACAAACGTTTGTCAAAGACCTTTCATGCAGAATATTAAAATTCTCAACAGGCTAAAACTTTATTACAGAGTGAAAAACTTCAACAACTAAAACCTTCAGTGTTTTATTCCTCTGGACTCACCGCTGCTGAAACACATGAGGTCGGGAGCAGATGTTCTCAGCTCTGTTTCTGGAGACTTGAGCTGCTAGCTGTGTGATCTGAATCAGGCTAGTCCACAACAATCTGAAGAGCAACATTCAGACAATTCAGATTTAGACTTTAATCCAAAGCGATTTACACTGTATTCACAATGCACATGTTCTTTATCAGTATGTGTCCCCTGAGAATCAAACCCACAACCTTTGCAATGCTAATTCTTCAGCGTTACGTACCGCTTCTCTGTACGATGGTCTCTTTGAGGGCATCGCTTCTTAAGAAGAACCCACTGGTCACATGATAAAGACGCTGGATCTAAAACATAAAACATTTTAGACAACATCATAAGGTTTGATAGATGCACATTTTAAAACCTCCTTTCTGAAACTCTTACTCGTGTTGTTGCTGTTCTGTGTTTTTGGCGGCGGCCGTCTTCTCATCTTCTCATACAGACTCTGGCATTCTCCACACCTGTAAGTAAGAACAGCTTCACTGGGAGAACTGGGACCTGATCTCACGGAGAAATCCAAACTGGACTCAGATTCCTCAAGGCTTCCTGCTGGAGGTTCCAGAGGACTTCCGGATCTGGTCTCTAGATCAGCGCCGTTGCTCGGTCTGAGTTCTCCCACAGCATCTCCAGCCACTGAATCTGGAACCAGGGAGATCTTCTGAGAAGTTTCCGGTGAGTTTCCTTGTGATTCTACAAACTCCTGCATCTGATTTTCTTTCCTCAGCAGGTTTGACGCGTCAACTTCACCTTCTTTAATACCTGACCCGTGATCTTGTGTCCCACCCGACTGTCTGGAGTCCGAACCGCCGAACCCAGAGCTGGTGGGACCGTCGCTCTTCATGAAGGATTCATGGTTTGAACCTCTGTTGGTCTCTTTGAGGTCCTTGAGATTTTGGAGCCTCTGCTGGGCTTGTCGTAGTTTCATTTTAATAACCAACACATTCACCTGTGATGAATTATAAGATCTTATAATAAAGTCACGAGACTTAAACATCTAGTTGCAGAACATCAAGCACAAAAATGTCTATGAATAACCAAACCATAAACTAACCTGTGTGTGTTTTTTTCCTAAATACTCACCAAAGATTTGTGTGGATGTTACAATACAAAAATAATGACCATCACAATAATAACTATAAGAAACCAATGATTAAAATAGTATTAAAATAACATACTGTGGTTATCTGTCTATCTCCTCAAACACACACTGAACTGAGACTCACTTACTACAGATTATCCGTTTAACTCCTTTACTTTACTTTAATAAAACAACCAATAAACTCAAACTTTCTCTGGAAACTTTATTTGACGTGTTTACACTGAACTCTTAAAACTTTAACACGTGTAACGCAAAATACGAGCCATACTTTAGTTTTTAACTTACTTTATGTCGCCAGTCGGTTTGTTGAAATGCCCACCGCTTTAACTTAGTTAATCTGGTTATTTCAGTTAATATTTTAGTTAATATTTTAGTTATTTTAGTTAGATAAACTAACTCGCTGTACGCGCGTGCACGGCGCTCGACCTCGCGCCATCCGACGCCAACCGGAAGCTGCAGTTACACCGCAGCGGCCTTTAGAGGGCGCCAGAGTTACTTAGTTTATCTTATATAATAACTTACTGTAGTTTTTATTAACATAAAGATACGGATTGTTGTTTAAATCCTCACCCAATGCATTTCTTTATCCATGAAAAATGAACATCCAGACACATTGAGACTCATTACGTTTTATTTGCATGTGGTCCTACAAACGCTTATGAGTGTGACATACATCACTTCCCTCAAAAGTAGTTATTTTTGTAAACAGACAGGATAAATATGAACTAAAGATAGTTCACATCAACAGACCCTCTTTAAATCTCATCAAGCGCCTTTATGTTCTGTTAATGCCACGTAATTGTACATTTCCATAAACATCACAATACTGGACATGACTTTCCATGAGTTAGACTGATGCATGCAAATACACCATGAGTACATTTCCACACAGAGGCAGAACAGTTTGTACTGTGTGTCGTACTTTGCTTGAAGTGAGAGGAGCTTATTAAAGCTTTGAAAGCATTTGCTCTCATCTCCTTTAATGCCATGAGCACATTCATAGTTTGACAGGCAGGTATGACATCAGACTGAATGCAATAGTTGGTGAACATTTTATGGTCCTGCGTCTTCAACAGAAGATTTAAATATATATCAATATGTTTAGACCACTTGACTTTCTATCAATGCTATCAGGACTTTTAACCAGCACAAACTGTCTACCTGCCTTTACAGTAATTATAAACTAAATCAATGAATCGTTTTAAAACGTGACATTAAGGTACATGAGGAAATTCAGATCCTCCAAATTAACATAAGAGTGAGAAGACAGATTCTACATCCACACCATGCAAGATACAAGCATTTATATGTGTAGTAACTGGTAAATGAATATACATGATCTTAAGTATCCATTTAAATAAAAACACTTCTATCAGGATAAAATGATAAATTATTGAAATTAGTCAACCAATAAGTTATTAAGTAATAAGTTATAACTTATTAAACTTGTGTAAATATATTATATAACTGTTAAATATAAATTAAATACCTATTTTACTAATGTTATTTGCATTTCACAGTAAATTAAAACCGTTTAGTCACACAGAACTGCACAGTGTAGCATTTTTGTTCATTTTCCAACCACCAAAATATCCTGAACCGGTTTTAGTAACTTTCTGTTTTTGCTGAAATTTGTTCCACTAGGTTTCACTAAACTGTTCCCGGATCAGTCTTAAAGGTCAAAGACTGTGAGAACTGCAGTCATCACTGCATGAGGCAGCTGCTGTTTGGCAGGAAATCTTGAACATACGTGACTACAGCCTTTGAAAGATACGTCATGGTGCCGTAGCTGCCGCTGGGCGCGCTGTCGTAAAAAAAGTTACAGATTCCAGTGGCAGGATCTTTCTCCAGAAAATACTCATGAGCCCCTTGTGATCTCTGCAAAACAAGCAGACAGAGTCAAACATCTGCACATGGTATTAAAATTCATTATCTAAACACATTTACCACATTATCTTATCTAATGCTCATGTTTTATTGCCTGAAAGGAGTTTTATAGGCAATTGTCCCTCTGTAAAATAATTTTTTTATGAAATAATTAAAGCAGACAGTGAAGAAAGCATGTGTTCTTTAAAGATTATAAATTAGATGTTTTGTTCATTTCATTTGCATCATTTCATAGTTACTCTGAAATGTGGAAAACAGCAATAAAGTTATGCTTTCATCATAAACCAAGTGACACATGAGCATCATATGATTTAATGTAAAAACAGGGTTCAAAAGAAACATGGAGTCACCTGATCATGCTGGAAGAGATCATTGGCCATGTGGACGATACGATCAATGTGAATGATTCCTCCAATGCTGGACAGCTCCATGTCTGCCACAAGAGTCAGCACCATAACAGCCTCAACGATCAGCTGTCTGTACTCCGGCTGTGGCACATGATTGAGGACAGACTCCACATGCACCGCAAACTTAATCTCTCCCTCCGTCATCTACAGACAGACATTTCATTCATTACAATCATGTGTAAAAACACGCTGAAATGTTGCAATAACGCATTTAAAGTGGAAGTCTATAGAGTGAGGCTTTGTATGAGAACAAATACTGAAACCCACATCATGTTGTGTGATCTCTACATTTGGGACTCAAACTCTTGACCTTTGCATTGCTAACACAACAATCTACCGTCAACCATGGGTCACCATGTTGCTTGTGCAGCTGTGGCTGTACCTCGCTGGTGGTGGACGAAGGCAAAACATAACCAGCAATGGAGAGGCCGTGACATTTCTGTAAGATCTTCCACACTTTTTGGTAGAAGCCCATGGGGACTCTGTTAATGGCTCCATCCAGCCGGCGGCGTCTCAGCCACTGACCCTGACGCTCCTCCCACTGAAGGTGAGAATCTCCGGTTCCGGTCGGAGACAGAATCCCACTGGGTGTGGAGGGACTGCTGCATCTCTACATTCACATAAATTTTTATTGTCAACATTTGTCTTTAAATACGCATCGCGACAAAGCATGAATTAGCATGTTTAAGAGGCGCAAAAGCGTGATTTTACAGGGATAGCAAGCAAGAATTGGGGAAACACGATTATGATGTCATAATATCAGCCCATGTGATTGGTGAGTCTGAACAAGGCAAGACTGCAGTGATTTGCGATGCACGTTACAGATACACGCAGCACCGCGGCTGAAAGTTTTGTCCCATTTTAACTCAGTCACCTGTAATGATGCAACAAAATCCTCAAACAAAGATTACAGAATTAACAAGATGCCGCAGTGCTTAGACTTTTGAATCAAAGAAGTGAATCTATCCCTCCAGATTGGACTGACTGATTTAGAAATGGTACAGAGCTCAGCCCAGCACAGTTTGGAGAGAGTTTGGACAGATCGGACGGCGCTGAGTTACCGTTGAACGCGGGGAAGTAAAATTACTGCTGATGGAGTGACTGCTGCTATAGATCTGCGGCGATAAAAGCACAACATACACACACTGAAAATGAACAGAAAATGGAGACGTTTCAGATGAACTCTGCATTTCCACTGAACTGTTTAAGTTGCACTTTAACAGTTGAAGGATCACACAGAAAAGCACTACAATGACAAACTGAAACCCTCAAAACGAACGCTGTATGTATGCGCATGAAAACGTGGAAGATATGAGCAAACAGAATAATACTCGATATAATCTTCATGCTATTAATCGTTTCATGGATCCAGACAAATGTGGCGCAGACAGAAACAGTGCGAGCGACGGTACAGTGTTAGCATTCCTACAAGAAATATTACAAACTCAACCCACACTTATGGGTCTGGAGTCATCCAGCTGAAAATAAAATGATGCACATGTTATTTAAGGGAAGCAAGTGTGTTTCTCATCACCTTAAACGGCTGGTTAAATATAACAAACCAGGACACTTCATGAATCATTTACAGATGTTTGCTCTTTCCTACTCCACCTGTTTGATTTCAGTCTTCAGTTTTCGGATGCCTGTGCGCTCAGTCTTGGTGGCTCCTGTGTGTCCGAGCTCATGGATTGAGATAGCAGGACTGACGGCTGTTGACTGAATGGGACGCACTTTTGCACAACACAGAGAGTTTATTGAAGAACAGAACAACAATGTGTCTAAACTGTGAAACACTCGAACAGAAGTTTAACTTATGAAGGCTGATTTCTTCCAAACTCACTGCTTCTCTCCACACCAAACTCTTTCCCGCTCAGGATGTGATGTAACAGATTCTTCATGTCGAATGGACTGAGACTCATCAGGCTCTCTGATGCCTCCTCACCTGCATGGGGCGCATTTAGAGTCACTCATGCATGTGTGCTCTACACTGTATATTGTGTCTGAAATCATCCTCTATACCTGATATAGTGCAATATTTCAGATCTGTTTTGTAGTAGTGGACATTAGTGAACATTATCAAGTGCAGTCAATCCCATAGTTTACTACAAACACTGAAGTACATTCAACAGCTACATAATACCCATAATGCACCTTGAGGCTCATGCCAAATGCATTCTGTGTCTCAACTTCTGTCAGTTGTTTTTATGTTCTCTGTCAGGTGATTATAACAGCAGTTAATGTATAACAGCAGGAACCATGAACAAGGGTTTAGGGGATTATTTCAGATTCAGACGGTTCTTACCTGAACAGTGTAAACTGCGAGCGAGTTCTGTGGCCATCACCTGCATGATGAGGCCGATGCGCAAACGTAGCATGTCTCCAAACAGAGACGGCTGCGAGCGCACATACATGGCCAGATAAACCATGATCTCCTGAGGGAACAAAGAGTAAAAATGACACTGAGAAGTTTCTTACAACAGCATCATACTGTAGGTCTCTGAACTAGCATTACCTGTGTGAGGACGGCAATGCTAATGTCTTGCCCACTGGCCTCATAGATCAACTTGATCAGCTCCTCGGGGGGGAGGGGGCTACAGATGAAAGGGTCATTATATTAGTTATACTGAAGTGATTTCATGAAGGAGCATCTCAAACAGGTCCTGGATCAGTGGCTGAAGACACTCACACTGTGATGACCTTCTCCCTGGGCTCAGGAGGAAGACCAACGGTCAGCTGTTTGTGATGGGAGATCAGATCTGTGCAGGCCTGATGAGCGCACACACACACGCACGCACACACACACATGCACGCACACTCATTACTTTATAAATAAACTAGGGCTATATAACGGCTTTAGGATGAATATATAACTAGGCTCTGACTTCAGCTAGGACCTCCACCCTCTTCTTCAGGATGCCTGAGATGTAGCGGATGAGACCCCATTCCTTATATGCCCCCGCCCGAACGTACAGCTCCTCCAGCAGCGATCGAACCGTCGCCTCACCCTGACCGGACACATTCACCACCCACTCTGGCCCTCTACACAACAGACACATACATACAGCAACTGGTTATATGAGTGAGGATTCAATTCAAATGGTTGTAACTGTAAGTTATTAATATTATCATTAATTCAACTCATATTTAACTGCACTCACTTCATGGCATACAGCACATAGAGAATATCTGCCTGATCTTGGAGGGTTGGAGAATGCTGGAGCTGGTCCACCAGATACGCAAAGTCCGTGTTTCCTTGAGCGTCACGCGGCAGATGCAGGTCAACGCTATCAGTCTTGTGAGGTTTGCAGAAAGATACACACATAAATATAAACGCAATGACAAAACAAACTGAGCTAAAATGGTTCCTGTTAGCTAACTGGAGCAAACTGGCTTTGTCTGAAACGAAACAGGAAATGCTTTGCTGTCTCTTCAGTTGTTGTGATTGATGGTGATGTTGGTGGTGATGTTGGTGATGCTGAGAACACTTGCCCTGTTGTGCTGAGAACTGTGATGCTGAGGCACATCCAACAGATTCAGAGACTTCCTGTGTTTGCTCATGATTGGAGCTACAGGTAAATACATGGACGACTCTGAAAAACATATTACAGAACTGTGAGAACTGTGAGGGGTGTCAGCTTGGAGTAACGATGCATTAACTCAATCAGACTTCAGAAGATTGGCTCTGAGGGTCTTACTGGGCATGTTGTGACCCTGAACCTGGGCCATGAAGGACAGAATGTCCCTGGTAGTATGTTCAGCGCTGAAAACGTGGTGCTGCCCCCTCTGGATGGGAGGCAGATGACACTTTGTGGCAGTGCTGTGCAGCAAATCTGTGAGATACTGTTCAAACATGTTTCCAGAACCTCCTGCAAAGAAACAAACCTCATCATAACATGCTTTCATGACAATAAAATGCTGAGATGTTGTGACTTCCTGTTACTCTGCTACCTTATGTTACTTTATCTTTAGTTACTGTTCACTAAATTGCTTTTTCCAGTAAGTTTCAGGTATCCCACCTGAGGCCCCAAAATGCTCTTCTTCCTCCTCCTCTTCCTCAATCTCATCGAGAAAGTTCTCTTCAGAATCAGCATCCATGAAGCTGAGCTGCGTGTGGAAGGAGGTGGTGAGGAACGAGGAGAGATCTGCCATCTGAACCCTACAAACAATGACAATTCAGAACTAAAGTTCAGGCGTAGCAAATAATGTCACTTATATAATGAAGTTATAGAGTTAGTAGATATTGTAGACATGCATCTGTGCTTCTTCCATGCAAACACAGAAAAGTTGATTTAGATAAAAGCATTTCACAAATAAATAAACATTTTCCTGACCTCGCACCACCAAAGTATCCATCTTGAAGTTTCCGGAGGGTCGAAAGAATACAAGGATCGATGCCCTCACCATCCTCAACTGAACCAATGAAGAAAAAAGAAGACGATCACATAAATCTCTTGCCTTATCCATTATGTTTATGTTTGGAGGAGTCAGATGTTGAAGTTTTACCCAGCATGCTCTGTGTGATGGGAAACGTGAGGGTGGGTCTTCCTGTCATACGCCAACAGGAAGAGAGGTAGGCAAGCTCTGTCCGCAACATCTCCACAATCATCTGATTATCCAGAGCTAAGTAGAAGTGATGCTGGTCAATAAACTGTGTGAAAGAGAAGGAAATACACACTGTTTCATTGGTCCTGGTCTGGTCATTAGTTTATTTTGTGAGATGTTGCGTTGGTTTACCTGTGGGGTGAATGTGTAGGTGTGGTTTCTGATCTCATAGAACTTTGAAGTTCCCAGGACACCAATGTGACGGTACGGCCGTCCTGTCAGGTTCAGCTTCTTACAGTTTCCTTCAAGTAGGAAAGAGAGAACTTTAGCCAATATTCTGAGATTGCATGGCAAGAAAATGACCATTGTGTTCCTGCTCCTAATCTAGTTTTCTTATTCATATGTTTCAACTGTATTACCTCAGTTCTGTTAGTTTTACTGGACTGTTGCCCTCTTGAACACTCACCCAGTTTGACATAGATGTGGCTGAGGATCCGGGCAGGCATGACCCGGATGGGTGAAACCTCAGACACGGTCTGAACATCTATCCCATGGTCCCTCAGCAAATTCTGGATCTCCACAGATTCAGCAACTACACTCACTAAACACAACAAGTGACATCTGAATGAGTTTGAGGTAATAAATGTAATTCTGTGTGGCTGTCAATGGCTCTAATAAGCCGTTTTAAAAAATTAAAGCCACAAACCTTGAACAACAACATCAGGCTTGAACCCTTTGGAGAATCTTCTGTTGAGAGGATCAATCTCTCCAGCTGCCAGAAACCCCTAAAAACATAAACCAAAAACTAGCAACAGCATCTCAGGAGATAATCGCTGAAGACCTGAAGCAGAACTGATGTTCTCCACATGTTGCACTAAACCAAACTGTTGTTCCACACACTGGCAGCATATGTATAAGATCAGGTTTATGTGGTTTGTGGCTGAACTCATGCGGATCTGATCTTTGCTGGTTTCAGCACCTCAGCCAGCAGACTGCCCAGGATGTACAGAGACTGTCCCCACATGTGTGGAAGCTGGCCAAATGCCACACGCTCCACAGAGTGAGGGTTCCGGTACTCCTCCTCCACCTGGTACCAGAACCAAACACACATCAAATCACGTGTGGGTCACTGTTAGTGATGTGTGTGTGTGCATGAGTAACTGGTGTGATCAGACTTCAGTTTTTGTTTAAACTCACTTTGTCAGCAGGTACAGCGTAGAGTTCAGGCACCAGTCGAATCCCATGTTTGCCCCTGATCAAAACTCCATCAAGGGCTTCTCTGTATTCCTGAACCTATGGGGAATGTCACAGCCATCTGTCAGTACAGCACACTGCCCCATTGTGGCCGGTGGAGGTACATCTCATTCCCAGTTTTGTACCTGTTCTTGATCCTCATTGAAGATCCCATCCAGTATGAGGTAAGTCCAGAACACCGGCCACTCGCATTCAATATTCTCAAAGAGCTTCAGCTCTGCTGGGTCATAGTGCAGTCGGGTGGGGTCCTGTCACCATACAGCCACATGAGTCCAGCCGTAAACATCAGTTTCACATGGGTCAGTAACACAGACATCAGTGGATTACCTCTTTTGGTGTCCTGTACCCATCTCGGATAAAACGACAACATCCGTAACGCCCCTACAATAAAAAAAACGTATTTAAACTTTATGAAGATGTGGCTTTTTAAGCGCTATACACAAACTACCATCTTATAAATGTACCTGAAACTACACTGTAACACCTAACAACATCGATTTTTTTCATTGAGTAACAAAACCATGTAAAATGTTATTTTGAAAGTTTTAGGAACATTACATTAACATTTTTTGCTTGGTTATAAAAATGCTATTTCAACACTTTTTAACCAATGACGTGAGTTTTGGAGGTTATGGGTGGAGCCTGTTCAGAAACAGGTTTGACAAAACAATTCCAGAGATCATGATTCTTCTAATAATATAATTTAGAGCAAGTAATAAATATAATACAGGACACAGGGTCTTCCTGACGCCACAGTACCTGCAGCTTGTTGATAATCTCACTCTTGGTGATGCTGACCAGGTCTGCGTCCTCCACTGCAAACGCAGGAAAGGAGATGACAGACAGCAGACCAGCGTCTATCTCCTTAGAGGTAGAAGCTCGGGGAAGCATGGAGCACAAGATAGACTAAACATGCCAACAGGAAACAAAACGTCAGAGCACATCATTCTCTCAAACAGTTCCAGCATGTTCCAGCATGTTCTAGCATGTTTATGCCTTAATTGTGCTGTAAGCAATTTGTGAGACACACAAAATCAAAACACCCAAACAAACACACCCCTTCTTTCATTGCACCCTTACAAAATGTGTATGCAAATGTGAGTTACCTGACAATGTTCCACTTCATCTGGCAGAACATGAATGACTGATTTTGGGCCTCCGTGTGCTCCAAACAGGTCCAGCTCATCAATGGCCTCTAACGCAGCCTGACGGCACAAACAAAAAAATCAACACTGGAACAAACAGACAGCAGAGTGGAGATGTTTCTCCTACCTTAGCCATCCCAACAGAGCTCCCGTTCAGTTCAGGAATCCCCTGATTGGTCTTGTCTCCTCTCTCCCACATCCCATAATCCTGCAGTGAAGGGTGAACAGCAATCTGATGCTAGTCTGGTGTACAAATAAATACTCAATAAACAGGTGAGAACTTACAGCCACTTTATACGCCGCTTCGATGTAAAACACCAAGTTCTGAATAAACGCGACCTCATCCAAGTTAGATATGATGTGAAGACCTGCAACATGTTTCCAGTGACAGGAAAAATATGAGACACAACAACACAACCGCAGCAAAATAATTCAGCTGAGGAAGAAGATCCCATTAAAAAACTAAGAACGCTAGCCAATGTTCTGCTGGGTTAGCTGGGAACGTCCCGCCTACTAAAACCACCTGCCTTTTACTTGTAACTACAGCTCTGACATCACAGGAAGTGAAGCTATTTCACGGGTCAGTGATCAAACCTCTCGTGATGGTTTGGAATGTGTAGATTCTGCTCACCTGACGCTGTCATCTGAGCCAGCGTCAGCAGGTACAGCGAGGTGGCATCAACCTGTAAGTGCCCCCATTCATCATCTCCCACCACTGAGGCACAGGTGGGGGTGTGATATTTAGCATGCAGGCAATCCTTCGTGCTCTGAGTGTGTTTGAACTTTTCAACCTTCTCCACCTGCAGGAACACACACATATTAACCCGGTGTGTGTTCACATATGTGCACATGAGCTCAGGAACAGGTGTAACCAGTGAGATTTAAACACTTTACCTGTCTCATCATGCACTGTAGCAGCCCCTGCATCAGTTTCACCACACTCTGAAACAACACAACACACTTCATACAAACACTGATTAACTACAACAGCAACAACAATAATAATGAACAACATGGAGTTAATTCTATTTACCTGGACATAAACACACACCTTCACAGCAGGTGTAACAATCATTAGTATGTTTAGTTATATTTAACTATTAAAGAGAAGGTTGTAATCCACACTAGTCTGCCGCTGAGCAGAGCTGTGAGGCAATAGGTGGTTTAGTTGAACCATTTAATAGGGGGTTTAGTTTAACACTCACCTGCTCGAGCTCATAGGCTTTGGCTTTGTCCTCATCGCGGTCTGCGTTTTTCCTGTAAGCCATGCCGAGTCCCCACACAGCCAGAATGCTGTAAACATTGTCCCTGACCCAGGCGTCTCTCAGCTGTGTGCTGGCCGGCAGTAATCCAGTCACTGGATTCTATATACAGATCAGATCAGTGTTATGAGACCAGCTTATAGCTCTACAGCAGATAATGAAATACAACATCACACACGATTGTTGATTTTTTTCATAATTAGCATTTCAATTCTTAACATTTGCCATCACCAGATGCCCAGCTAACAGGAAACATTCTCAAAACGTTGGCTAACTATACTAAATATATATGTATATTATATATTATATGTAAATTTTTTTCTCAAAGCTAAAAATTAAAAATGTTGTACATCATATATAAATGTTAAGGAGAAGTTCCTACAACATAAACGTTAGCTAGGTACCTGGAACGAAAGGAACCAATAAAATAAAAGTTGGCGTAAAATCTGAGCTGATATCACTCACAGTTCATTTTAATGGCAGAAAAGTTACTGATTTCTGTTGGACGTTTAACAGTTTCTTGATTGTGTATAAAAACCTCAGCGTTGCGTTTAAAGGAATTCACATGCGGCAGATAAAACAGATATTTCTCTCTCTCCTGAGTTATTTAAAGGTGACCTTTGTTCAAGCCGTATTTATTTATAGATTCCTGCTCTCAAAAAGGCCCCAATGGTTGAAAAGAATCTCAGACACAAAACAGCAGAACTTTATACTGTAATAACTGTTTACCATCACAGGAAATACAGAATTAGTGTCTGTAAACCTGTATTTGTCTTTTGACCTCCATGTCCCCTTAAACATGGTCAAGTCCATTTTCATCATTATTTTAAGGCATTGATGTGTCAAGAATCAACATGTATTTGTGTCATTGCTGTTGTGTGTGTTTGTGTTCATTCATGACAG
>JBAJNP010007148.1:0-23402 GCA_036877545.1 Yasuhikotakia modesta | reverse complement strand
TTAATGTGATTGCTCAGATATAAGAACATTATTCAAACATTTGTTCTGTAACATTAAAAACATTCTATTAATATTTCTTCAAGAACATTCTTAGTAACTTTGAAATAACTTTTTAGAGAATTACACAATCCCTTATTCCCTCTTAACCGGGGAAAAGTGCATTAATTACTTAGTAAATATAAAAATAGTTTGGATTGACCAAAAGGCCGAAAATTAATGTCTAATTTTAAACACAAACTGTTTGTTTCATGATCACATGATTTGTCAACAGAACATGCAACTTAACAGCCTAGTGTTTTTTGTTTACTAGGACAAGTTTTGCATACAAAGAATAAGCTCTTTGAGAGTCCACAGAGAGGAAAAACAGGTTGTTTGGGTAAGTTTGAGGTTGTATGTTTCTGTGGGACTGAGGGACATTTAAAGACAGTGAGAAAGGAAGGTGGGTTAGCGAAGAAGGTTATTTGTAAAGACTAAATCTGGAGTGACTAAATCTGGAGTGTATGGAGTATGAGTGATTTGTGATATTTGTGACTGGCAGCAAGATTTCTATCTTAAGAGCTTTGTTTGTTTATCCAAGTGTCTATATTTGAGTGTGGCCCCTAAATTTCTGTCTGGGCTCAGTTTGTGCATGTTAAGGTTAACTATAGGTCTATTTATTTCTATCTGTTGATGTCTGAATATTACACATACGGTCACTCGCAGACAATGGCCCCAAAATGTAACCAAATGTGAATTACCTTACACCTTAGCACAGCAATATCTGTGATATGCATTGTTTCAAAGGCATAAAATGTAATAGTTTAACTGTATTTATCTGTAAAAATATTTTAAATGAAAAAACAGATATTGTGCAAGCACATAACAGATTCAGAAGCTTACCTTATCTATGATTCAAAATAGTAAGTTTAAAATAAATATTTACATTTTCAAGATTTGACCTCGACATGAGTAGCCTACACAAACTCACCTGCAATTCTTCTTTTGAACAGAGATGGTGATAGAAAGGCAAAACCATTATTACATTTACATTTATTAATTTGGCAGACGCTTTTATCCAATACGACTTACAGTGAATTCAAGGCATACATTTTCATAAGTACTTGAACCCACAACCTTTGCACTTCTAGCACAATGCTCTACCAGTTGAGCTACACAGGAACAATCATTAGAAGAATAATTTCAAGAATCCACAATGCACTCCTACAAGTGTTTGTGTTGTTAGGCAAGCTATTCAGAGACATAGATACAGTGATGTCAAATGAAAGAATATAGGCTATGCTATGTATAAATTCAGTTACTGGGCGAAATCTCAGACATACTGTAACCATATTATTGCCTTTTTTAATGAATAATAAATAAGCCTTAAGAGTTAGTAAAGGTGTGAAATGTTCTGTTTAGTTACTTGCATAATGTTTTGTGTTATGTTTAGTGTACCATAACTTCTGCAGGTGGGGATCATGACGTGCACTATGCAACATTTTGAAATCACACAGATTTTAGATTTGGCAAGACACTCAGGCCGTGACATGCAAAGAGTTATGAAGCAACTTGCTAGACAGATTCAATCCATCAGTCATTTAAATCTTGATGGAGATCTAGATTTTAAAGATTTAAAGCTGCAATCCATAACTTTTGCTTCTCTGTCACCATCTCTGTTTAAAACATAAAATTGTGAGTAACTTCACACACTCTTATTTATGTGTGTTGAAGTGACATTTCCCCCCCAAAAAAATAAAACTGTAGCTCAAGTTATAAATCAATTTTGTAAACTTATCATTGTGAGTTATGGTAAGGTAATACGATGATTTTAAACATCTTTTATGTACTGGTTTTTGCTTATTTATAATATTGATAATAAATAAAATCATAAGATGCTGTGGCCCTACGTAAAGGTGTGTTTTCAGTTCAAAACTGTAACACAAGTAAATGCACAAAAAATAACTTATTCCTCTGTTTGTAAATTATGTTTACAGTAATGCACTTTTGATTATTTATTACAAAGAGAGAATAGAAGACAGAAAGACAAAGAGCAAAAGTTACATGCCTATAATCTAAAGAGAAAACATACAGACAGCCGCAGACAGCCGGTATCTCTGCAGCACCAGGACAAGAACAAAACAAGCCACACTTAATCTTTTTAACAGCAGCTGCTGTCAGAACGCAGTCATTTTCAGTCGACTTTATGCCTGCTGTACTTGAACTACAGAAAGCTCAGGTCTTAAACCAGCCGGCTGGGTGTCAAATCGCTCAGGCCTGAGATTTTACACTTTAAGGATGGTGATGAGATGGACACGATGTAATTGTACCGACAGTACCGTGAACCCCCATACACACATCTACTTACGTATAGATGCACATGAGCGTGCGGTCAGCAACAGAGGCTCCAGTTGTTCATCGCAGAGCTCTGTTTTACATTTCAGAGGCCAAGGTCACCAGACATGGTCGCAGGAGAACTTCCTCTCTGATGAGTGCAATTATCATGCTGAATGAGGGGAGAAATACTCTCCTTCTGTTCATGTCTTTCTCGGCTTCATTTTTAATACCGCCTGCAGGATTTCATTTGAAACATCGAAGACACAAAGTACTTTTCTCATTTGAAATGTGTTTTTAATCCCAGCATTAAAGAACAATAATGTTCTGAAAGATCATTATCCAACATTAACTACAACAAGACCCTTATGTACTCCAACACTGCTAATCGTTTCAGTTAAAGGATAGCTCACCCAGAAAGGGAAATTCTGTCAACATTGAATAATTTACTTAAAGTTTGTTCTTCACACAAATCTTTCAATATGTGGAAAACAGTAGTTTTCTTGCACAGAAAAAGAAGTCATATGGGTTTAGAATTTAGTTGTTTCAAGTGTTACAAGTGTTTCTGTAGTCCAAAGAAGATTAACATAGTTATATTTCTTTGCTTTGTTGGTCTTTTCCTGCTTTATTTGCCAAATTCTGTCTATTTCACTGCCCTCCTCCCAATTCTCTTATCCTCTTCTGACCCCACACATGACCTGTGTGACCCCCAGATCATTATTCTCTACAAAAAGACAGGAAAGTAATGCTTTAAAAAAGACCAGCCCAAATGTTCCTTTGACTGATGATGAGAGAGAAAACTGCTTGTTGGTGTCATTCCAAAGCTTATATTCACACAAGCTTAGATTCACATAGTTATGATGTTTATAAATTGTAAGGGCAAGAAAATTCAAGCTGTTTAAATCAGGCCATGTTAAATACCTGCCACCTGACCTAATCCCAATGCAATGCAGGTTTTGCAAAGAAATAACTGAGAAATGAATCGGTCTAAAACACATTAGACCTACCGGCAAACCCACATCCTGTGATTAGGCACGTTACTCATTTCACATTAAAAGAGGGCGTGTCCACTCTTAAAGGCACGAAAAAGCAAAAAACAGCCTGTTTTTAAGTATGCTAAAAACAGAGAGAGGGTTAAAAATGCTAAAAAGACCATTTTTTGCTACAAATACTTGATATAAATGTACCATAAAAATGTAAGTTTTGACCTATTTAAATAATTATTTTTGTGTATCAGCACAAGTTAACAAATAACAAGGACATTTAGAGCACAAAGCAGTTTAGAAGTCTTTGATGTGAATACACACACTAGCTTGTAGAATGGAAAAGCTTTTTGTATGTGCTAATGTCTCTGTCAACAGTCAGAGAGGAGACCAGTTAAAAGCCAATGAATTATATGGATTCACATTGACCAGTTGCATAATGGACAAACAAATGGAAACAAGGGATTGTGTTCATACGTTCTGTTCTGGCAATGACTAGCTGCATTGAAAGACCGAAACTGAATGTAGGATGGAGGGTGGAGGAGTGCGGCGGGGAAGGGTTGGGGGGGGGGTTTGGCTGAGAGAGAAATAAAGAGAGTGTGTGTGTATAAAGACAACCAATAGCAGCACTATAATACAAACATTGTTCATCTGCTTTGCATACACTAACTAGAAACAGTCTGATGAAAAATCTTGCTACAGTTACAGTACACAGTACAGTGCAGTTTGAACACACCTACTTATTCATAATGACTTTAAGAATAATCAAAATTATGTAACTACCAAACATATTATAATACATACATTTAAGTATTTGCATACATATAAGGGTTGATATTTTACAATATTCACTTTATCAAGCATACAGCTTTGCACACTGTGGGCATTTTCTCAACCAATGGTGTAATTTTAGTGATGTAAACAATGTCAATTTCCTCAGAAAAATGCTTTTGTATGACGTCAGAGATCTTTAATTAAGTCTTTAATACAACCTGATACTTTTAAAGCCTTGACTGTCTTAAAGACTGTAGACTTTAAGACTCCAACTGAGGAATCTATTTCACAGTATAAAATTTTAGTTATGCACTAAATCCCTTAAAACTCTAACAGTTTATTAACACAAATATGCAAAGTGAGATCTTAGTACTCACATACTTTCATCTTGACACCTACATACTTTGAAACTCACATACTTTCACATACTTGGGAGTGTATATATAAAACTAAACACAAAAACTTCTGATTTTCTCTTTATTCTAGCAGGTTTATGAACTGTCTAAACATCTCAGGAAATTTTAAACACATCACCAGACCACCCCTTTTCCCTGACGGGGCTCTTTATACTTAGAGCAGACATGCAGTCTGCACAGTGTCTCCTTCCAAGGGCCTTTAGTCGTGATACCAGTGAGGTCATATCCTGTCCGGGAGCAGAGGGGAAACTCTGGTTGTGGAAGGTGAGGCAGGCGGGTCAAAGGTCAGCACCTCTCTCTTTAAGTTCTAAAAGACAAGGATGCAAGTTAAAGACCTGGGCCACTTACTGCAGTCAGGGCTGCTGAACATCAAGCAAACAGGGCTAATGGCTTCCGTAGTTATAAATGGCTGAAAGTGGAAATAATTAACTTGCTTATTATTGTGAAGGCAATGTGTGCTGTGGCAGCAATACCATCTTGGCCAACATCATCACAGAGGGCAACGAGAAGATCTGAGACTTTATAAATACACCCACACGCTAGAAACGCAATTTGACTTAACAGCCATTGGTTGAGTTCTTCATCCATCACTGTCACAGTTCATCTACCATTTGACCTATACGAGCAAACAAGGCCTCTGTTTGGGTTCACAATATAACTGAGCTTCAGGCTATGGCCAGTGAGTCCTTAAAGGCTAACGAGTCTGGGACCTCCTGGGGTTGATTGTAGAAGAGTTTCTTCAGTATGTAATATTATTAAAGCTGATGAATATGAGTGGAATATGATTGTATTGTGTTCTATATATGTAATATTAGTTATAGGGTAGAGCTGAGGTGGAGGAGGAATGCTGAAGGAAGAAATGTCTCAGGATTGAAGTAAATGGAATGCTCAGGAACATCTCAGGTGTGCTCAGGAACATCTCAGGTGTGCTCAGGAACATCTCAGGTGTGCACAGGAACATCTCAGGTGTGCTCAGGAACATCTCAGTTTGCTTACCAAAGCATTGATTGATTGGATTAAATTAACATGTTCCTCCTGAACTTTGTGGAGCTCACAAGGGAATAATGTAAACAACAAGCCAGTACTTGCTGTTAGTACCAAAACGTGTGAGAAGTAAAGTCAAGCAGTTCTGCAGCTGTTCTCAGACACAGGAAGAACTGATTACTCAATAACATGAAGAACCACACAATGGGAGAGATCCTTTATTATGTAACTAAAAGTCTAAAGGAGCTACTCCAGTCTGAACTTGTCATAAACCACTGCTGGGTCCTGATCAGAACAGCTAATCCCGGTTTAAGTGGATTATTCTGTGCCAAGAACACAGAGTTCTAGACCCTCTCACAAGATGGTCTTTATCTCACAGTACCCAATGCTTCTAACAGAGCAGGTGGTGAGACTATGGCATTTGCTTAGGTATCTAGAAGGACTTCACCATTGATAAACTCTTGTTTCACACCACACGTTATATAGCAGGTTTCCACAGGGTGACTACATTCAACCTCCACACATATTGTATACAGTGTGTCTGTAAGCAGTTTTTGTTGTAAGCTGGTATGTACCACACATAGCATGCTGGACTTACATATTAAAATACAATTAAGATTACATATTAAAATATAATATACAGCAACTATTTATCAACACAATATTCCCTAATGTAGGTTTCATGAGACAACATAAAATAATCTGATTTGATCTGTTTGTAAAATACATCTGCTACATAAAGTACACAAACATCACATTTAATAAAGTGATTAAAGTGATCTACAGTTTGCATCAACTGTATTATTTACCATTTGAATGGATTGCAGATGTTATACAATACTGGCATTAAAAGTAACACTGTTTTCCTGTTTGATTTCATTTGTGATTATGCCAGGCACTCAAGTAAACACTTAACAGATTCATTAAATATAGAGCTGTCAACACTTATCCATTAACACCAGGTAGATGTCCAATGATGCAATAAAGCCACAGGACTACATCAGCAGGGGTCCTTGACTAATATCTTGTATTATAAATGAACCGGCATGTGACTGACAGCACACTTGGGGTGAAAGGGCCAGGATAAGCAATACTGGCTGGTCAATGTTTAGAATACACCAACACATGATGAATGCTTTGGGTTGTGCAACAAAGGCTCTGGTGTTGTCTGACTACAAACAGGAGAATGTCTGGAGGGCATCAGGAAGGTTGGAGGGGCGGAGGTGATATCACTCATCATAGGGAGATCAAAGAAAAGTCCAGCGACTGTTCAACAATAAAGATAGAGATAATATGGGAAGCAGAGATACTGGGAAAATGAGAGGAAATTAATGAAAGTGGTAAAAACCTGTAATTAAGTATTTAAGTAAGAACATAAATGCTTGGAGAAAATTAGGTATCAAAATTAACATTAACCTAACAGTTAGAAATGTGAGAATAACCATAGAAAATATAACAAGAACAACACAATTCCAGATTCCAGTTCTGATTTACAACAAAATTAAATTAAAAGAAATAAAATAAAATGAATTTTTTTTCTAGTCATTATATATTTACATATGGTACTATACAAACACATATATGGTATACAAACACATAGTCCTGTTATTAACTCCATTACATCCTCAGCTGAGTCACTGATCCTCAAACAAACAAAGCAATGCTTTGAATGAGCTACAGAGTCACAGTGTTTACCCTTTTCTGGGGAACTTTAAGCTCCTGATGGATGGGAATAGAAAATACCAGAACATACTAGAAAATATAATCAAAATACACACTTCAGCAAGTAAACATCAACTGTTTGTCGTTTAAATAGATTTATTAAAAAGAGCCATTTGTTCACAAATTCCATAACACAAGAATCATTTTCATGTTTTGCATGAAGTGTAGTGTGTCTGAACAGCAGGTATTTTGGAAATATTCCCACAGCGGAGAAACGTGACTGAGGTCATTCTCAGTATGAACTCTGTGTTGCTTATTTGAATATGCAAATTAAACCTGATGCACCCTCAGACCACATTAAAAGGCTGGAAATGCAGACAGCAGTCGCATGTCAGATGCAGACAAATCCACTGCATGCGCATGTGTACTGAGGACTGATGGGTTTTATGGCCTCTTGCATGGCAGGAAGTCAAGCGTTTCTGCCAAGCTTAATAAAGCCATTGAGAAATTGGTTATTAAATGATGACTTCATCTTCAAAAGTCACTAAAGCAACATGAAGTCTAGCTCAGTTTGCAAAACTTATCTTATTATTAAAACTTATGTAATGACAGATTTAGATCATAACTATTTTCACAATCGCTGGTCCTGTGGAAATGACACTGCCTGTGGGGTGTTGTGGGTAGTTAATGGGGTGTTAACCTATCAGAGGTGTTCTTTTTAAAATGGTGCTGTGCGGTTGCTGGGTAATTGCTAAAGCTATGCTGGGTGGCTGCTTACTAGCCAAAAATCCACCTTTAAAGGGTTAGGGTAAAAAAGTTAGTCATTCTAGTTGATCACTCACCCTCAAGTTGCTTCAAACATTTGTACATGTATTTTTTGCTATATACAAAGGAAGATATTATGAAGAATGTTGAATCAACAGCTTTTGGGGCACCATTGACTTCCATCATTTTTTTTACTACTTTAAAAGTCAATGGTGCCCCAAAAGATTAAGATTTTGAGCAATTCCCTAAAATTAAGTAACTGTAATAATGGTGTTTGAAAGTTCCACTTAATTCACTTCTAATTATGAAAGAATGTGGTGTTTAAAAACATCTTTAAAAACAAAGACTGCAGTTTTAAGAACAGTGTCACTACGTAGTAAGATTTCATTTATCTAAAGCAATGCTCCCTCAAACTACCAGATGTATATTAAAAGCAGATTTGTGTCAGGAACAAAGCTCTAAATGAGACCACACTGCTGCTGCTTTTAATCCTGTCAGCAGGCCCCTATCAGTGGGTCTCAAAGGGGCCTCCGACACATTGCGTCACACACATAACAAGAGGACTTAAGACTGTGCAAAGGTCTACAGTACACATCTTCCAGAACAAATCAGAAAGAACTTTTGCCAGCTAAACTCTAATCCTGGAAGAGCAGGATATTCTCACAGCGACCATAAAACCATGACAAAATCTAACTGCAAGGTGAAAGCAAGTCATTATATTGAACTGTGTTCATGTTGTGTCAGAGTTCAGACATTCAGTTAACATTCCCAGAAATTACATAAGTAGAGCAAAATGGGTTTAAATCCCTTCTAATGAAGTCAAAAGGATAAACGGCCAGACAAGGTCACATGACATGTATTCTCGTCTCCTATTGTTTTGGTGCCTTATGAAAGTTTGTGATTAAATCTTTGGGTTTGGATGATATCAACCACATTGTGATCTAAAGTTGCTCCATTTTGATCATGCAATAGTTTGTATTGCTGACTTTGCACATTGTGAACATTTTAGACGATCACTTTTAGATTGAATGAGACTTGTTTAAACCACATGATCAGCTAAATGCTGTCATATCAAACCTGTTATCTTGTGTTCTGAAGTGCATATTATGGTTTGAGAGTAACTGTTGTTTGCTATTGAAGGAAAACATACGTATGCTGAGCCAGGGACAGACTGTGGTGATTGAAACTGTCGTCTGTGCTCTTGGCTTGTCTGTGAGACAAAACAATATCTCTTAATGACAGGTTATGGTGAGCCTGTCTCAGACATAATTATAATCAGAACTCTGTCTCATGTTTCTATTTAGCATCTTTTTCTCCATGCAGATCAGACAATGACACTCAATGACTGCACGTTTGTAAACTAATAATACATATTTTAAAGTAGATTATTTTCTTTGCCATGTAGTTCTATAGTGCCACTTAAAATCTAGGGAGTGAAGTTAGTTTTCAATAAACATTTATGGCCTTAGTGTTTTCCAAAACCTTATAAAAGAAGAATATATATATAAAAATAACTGTGGCTGTTATATTTTAACTTTCTGCTTCATTCAAATACCTAACATCAACTTTTCAATCTTTGGCCTTCTACATTCTTTCATTGAATATTTAGATTTACATGTTTTTCATTTAGCAGAAGCTTTGAACCAAAGACACTTTAAATTTCAGGTTTTATTATGTCAGAATATGCAGTTAAGCTTTGCAAAAATTTGCAGGTTTGTTAGAGATGAAGTTGGAATGTAGCCAATCAGTTTTCTAATAATCAAAACGGTGACAAAAGAGTCAGGTTTTAATTAAATGTCACATTTATTTTCCATGAAAATCATGAATAGCAGTCAGCAACCAAAATACACACTGTACCATAAACAGAAGTGTTACAGTAAGAGACAACATTCATAAAACATAAATAATGTACAAATGTACAGTAGATTACCCTGATAGTGTCTGTAAGGGTGTCTGTAGGGTTCCAGTATCTGTTTGTAGGTGATCTCTCACTGAATGACTCTGATTGGGCTTCTGAATAATGAGAAGCAAATTTAACAAATCTAATTGGCTGCTGGTTAAACAAAAAGACACGGCCAAAGAACTTTGTATTAGTTTTCTTAAAACATGGCATTATAATAGACATTATAATAGATAAATACAAGTGAAAAGACTGGACTATGATGAACAAAAACAAAAAATCTGATGTAACAAGTCCAACAATTAATTTGCATTAATCTGTGTGTGGTTTCATGTGTGCAACTATTAGTGAACCATTTTATGAATTCATTAAACACCATTTGTTTCAAAATATATGATCAATTACAATCTTTACATTTGTAAATTAAAACAATTAACAGGAGGCCCACAATAAATAGCTGGTTCTTAAAGTCCATATGAAACCACTTAGAGTGATCATGGGCAGCCTCTGTACATGCCTAAAGGAACAGTATACCAAAATTTATTTTTGAAGAACCATTTTGTTTTTTAAAATTAAAGCATATCAAAGGTGTTACCATGCTAAGATCAATAACATGTAACCGTCTCGATATTCATACATGCATTTTTCTGGTAGAAACAAGGGTAAATAAATAAACATATATATATAGTGTTTAACAATATTTGGTTATAAAATGAAAGCAGTAGATGATTTTCGAAACCATAGTAAAGTGTGAGTCCGTTACGGACTGGGAATAAGCCAGTAGTGTTCTTCAACTTCCAGTTGAGTTCTTCAGGAAATGATTCAGTGTTCAAACTAGCTAAAAAACTGGGACATTGGCTATTGCATCATCCAAATCTGTGAAGTAACTTTATATCACGTCATTCGTGTCATAGTCTTGCCTTTTCAGCAGCAACACTGTTCTGTATTAAGTCTTATTCACACAAGTAGCATGAAGTACACAAAACAAAAGTCTGTTAGATACTTTATTCCTTGCTAAAAGATCAGCTTGATGGTTGCTGCTGTATGCAGATGTATTTTTTCCACCAGGACTTGGAAAGCATTTTCATTTTATCAGCAGTACTGTGGACTTTACGTTCCCGTCTGGCTCTCCGGTCAGAATGTCGGAGCCCCACAAAGATAGCGGCGTCAAACACCTCCTTCAGGTTTTTTTGAGTCAGGGAGGAGCATTCCACATAGGCTACCGCTCCGATTTTGTCAGCGAGGGCGCGGGCGTCCCCTTCCGGGACGGGTTGCTCTCGTCGACGCGCCAGTTCGATGAGGACCTTTACATCCTGTCGGAGGTCGCACTGGGTGCCCACCAGCAGTACGGGTGTAAACGGACAACGACGTCGAATTTCTGGGACCCATTTCTCGCTCACGTTTTGGAAGGAGGCGGGGCTTACAACGCTGAAGCACAGCAGAAGGACATCGGTGTGCGTGTAGCAGAAATGGCGCAACTTATCAAACTCGTCCTGAGATAAAGAGAGGGAGATAGGGTAAATATATTGAACAGACAAAACAGTAATTCAATCAATGTACATCTTATCATTTTAAAGAAACAGGACTTTCATTCATGGACTCACAAAATGATACATTTTGAAGATGCTTTAATATTTTTGCATTGCTTTTGCAAACTTTAAGTTTTAAACTCAGTTCCTTCCTTTTTTATTCAAGTTTTAAGCAATAAACATAACCAGTCCATGGGTCCACATAACTACAGAGTTTTGATCCAGTTTTGGATTAACTGGTTTAGGTGTGCTGGAGCTAAACTCTACAGGTCTGTGGACCTCATTGGAGATCTCTGCACTAGTACATTCTTCAAAATTTCTCCTTTCCACTAATACATTCTCCAAAAATTCTCGTTTTACTAACACACACTATCATTGTGTTGTTCCCAGCTTGCGAGTGAATGACAGAATTGTTATTTTGGTGTGAAATATTCCTTTACGCGATTACTAAACCACATCATTAGTGAAATTTAGATGGTTGTATAACAGAAGGCTTGCGAGGCCTCAAAAATCATTTGCGGAATGATTTCAAATAATAAAAACTCTTAACAAGCTCTGGGGTGTTTTATAATTCCCCAAAGCAATTAAATAGAATTATAGGTTGCTGTTCGCAAAGAACATTACATCTGGAACAAGCAGTGTGCCATTTAAACTTTTAAACACTGCAAGTTTTTAACTCTGGCACAACCTGTTCTGCTCATGCCGTACAAATAAATGAAAGTATAAATCAAAGCATTTGGCTTTCGAATAATCTTTAAGATCACCAATTAAGCTTGGAGATGAACCATTTCAATACTTTTGCTGTCTGTCACAATATCACCATTACTAGCTCTCAAATCTGTGTTTACACACTGACTCACTGACACACACACACAGACATCACATGACTGATTTTATTGTAATCAAACAACTGTTTTCTTTTGTTAAAGTGGACACCTGCAAAACATGGAAATAAACTCGGATACCACAAAGATGCAGACTTTGTTTCCTTGATACCGGTCTTTTGTTATCCTGCTTTCTGGCATGTCACATTTGTCCTGCCCCTTTGAAACTATATGAAAGACTGCTATATAACCTACTTTGGCTGGTTTTTCCAGCTTTTCCTTGCATTGTTATGAAGGGATTACTGGATGTGTACTAAAAGGGTGGGGCCATTATTTGCTAACCAATGAAATTTATGGGAAGGAGTGAACATTTACAATGTTTTAAAGGCTTGAACAAAACCAATGAAAACAATACAATATTCCCACAGTGGGAACCAGAATCAATGCAACAAATCAAGTCTTCTTAAATGTACATATGCTGTACTAGACATGAAAATGATTGGCAATGACACTCTTATTGGTTACACAACAGCAGCTATTAGCAAATGGTGTTAAAATGTTTGGCATAAGAAGCAATGCTTGGAGGTACAACCAGCTCTTGGATGGTACCTTGTCCAAGCCTGCATGAGTTCCTACAGTGCCAATAGCTTGAGGATTGTTCTCTCAGCCCTTGCGGTTTCCTCACAGTAAGGTGTCAGTTCTGATCTTATCTAATTGCTAGGCTTTTGCTTCTCAATCGGTTTCCAAATCCTCTTTTACAGTGAGTGACCGAATTGCCTTAATTCACTTCAAAATAAAAAGCTCTGGCTAGGGAGACATTCAAAATTTCTGAGTTATATTCAAATTGAATGGAAATGAATGTGACCAATAGGAAGTGTGTTTGTGTGTGTTATAGACGTTTCCATCAGTATTGTCTGAACATCTGACTGGTATAATACATGGAGCTTTTGATGGTGGATAAAGTGCACTTAAGTTCTTACCTGCCCAGCCGTGTCACAAAGCTGCAGTCTGACTGGTTGGCCATCCACCTGTACAACAGCTGGAAAAAGAGAGTGAGAGAGAGAGAGAGAGAGAGAGAGAGGGAGAGAGAGAGAGAAAGAGTAATGAGTCATTTTACAGCCGATACATACACACCTGTTTCCATTCAGTCACCTAACACTGTAAACAAAAACAGACCTTCACTGGCCATTTAACATGATCACATAAAAGAACTTTAAGTATAGTTCGCCCAAAGGGACCATAAAGTTTCATAGTTAATTAAAAGGACTTGTACACAACATAAGTCTATTAAAGCCATAAACAGATTTGCATGAGAATTGAGAAAATGAGAAATGAGAAAATATTTATAATTCACAGAAAATCAGACTGAAAATGTAGAAAATTTAATATGAATCACTGCGTCAGAAAATTAAACATTAGAACAACATAAATCGGATTCATGAATGAATAGGTCAGATCAGTTCTGTGCGGCATGAACCTGTGAAATTGTATATGCCCCGCCCATTGGAACAGTTTCTCACGGGAACAGAATATCGCAACAACTGTATTAACAGATTAATTGAAAATATCTGAATTTAAAAAGTGATTTGTTGACAAATCTAACATTGCTGTATATCTCATGAATGTAGAATAATATTTAGTCAAACTATGGTATTACAAAGTATAATTTGAGGTGACTGCAGCATTAAAAGATTCATTTCAGTCTGTCATAGTTTGAAGGATTTCACAGACTGTTAAAGCCAATGGGAAAGTTAAGTCCAACATGCCACAGTAAAGAGAAGTTATGAAACACAATAACTGAGATATTGGCAATGGTTTACCACTTCAAAGTGTTCTGCCCCTCAAGCACACATTGTGTAATTGTTTCCAAATCCCTGTCATATGATCCCTACTTCAGCCCCTTTCTCCCCAAAGTGCCACCTGTTGAATTGCGTAAGAGCCCCGAATCGGTGTACAGATGCCAGGAATTTTAAGTATGACATCATCACTGGAAATCAGTATGAGATTTTGCAACAAGTGGACTCAGTGTATTTTATGAGTCAGATTTATTGGTCACAATGGCTTTATAATAACACAAAGACATGCTTGTGTGTAACTATTGGACATTTGACCAATGCCTGCAGGACATTATACAAAAGCCATTTAGAATTTACGAGAAACATTCTTTAAGAAATGTAAATCTTTCTGTAATCAAATACACTATCGATAGTTTTCATATTATAAATAATATATTGAAATATAATATTATAAGAGCAATGCATATTTGCATTAGGAAATGTGTTGCGAGATATTACACGTATCATAAACATTTCAATAATTATTGCAGAATTTATGGAAAGTATATTAACATTTTACATTTTGCATGCAATTTTTGCCAGCTGCCTCTACACCTTGTTGGCGAAAAGCTGCGCATTTGATACGGCTCAATTAGTTTCAACAATGCGCAAGTTTTACACACTTTTGTGTGCTGGACTCACCTGAGAAATCATCAAACGCTGTCGGTATGTATTTCGTTGGATATCCATTGGTTGTATAGCTGACAATCAGGCTGGTTTTCCCCACAGCTCCGTCCCCGAGAAACACGCACTTTAACAGCCGCCCCTGACTGTGCGCAAGGCCGGGAGATCTGGGTTTGTGTGGCGGCACCGGAGGCGCCATCAGGTTGCTGTAATCCATTTGCGTTTAGATGCGCAGCTCGACCGGACGGCAGGTGAATGGCACACTCCTAAAGGAGTGACCCGAGAATTAACCATTAATAGGAGCACTTGGCAAACCTGGAGAAAGTCTATGAGCAGTGCGTAAATGTTGCCGATCCAGTTCAATGCACGTAAACCATTCAGTTCTGGATCCCAGAAGACTGAAAGCTCCAGAGAATAACAGACCTGAACACGATCAACACGCTTTCACTTCTCTCCAGCAGCTTCCCAATGCTTTTATATTCAGCCTTCATTTGAATAGCTCCTCCTCTTTTCCAGGCTTCGAAAAGCCGCGCGGATCATGTGCCACTGTAAACAATCGTGTGTAATAAGGCATTAAACTTGTTTATTGTCATATATGTTGGAGACATTTATTCTTTGGGGATCATCATAGCAGGTTATCTAAAATAAAAATATATATAAATCTATATATAAATCTACAAAGATGCTTAGTGACTAATGACATAACAAATAGAAAGATCTGTCTTAGATGGTAGATGTACATTTATAACATCAAAACATTTATAATAGATTATAATGACAATTCATATAATGAAATGAATTTTGTCATATAATGACAAAGCAAATAAAACAAATGTACTGATGCGCACATGTAAAGGTTATAATACTTCAATAGACAATACACTAGATAATAGTTTTTTCCTTGTCTAAGACAATATTATTAGCTTGAATTTCCACAGCAGAGTTGTGTAATGTGCCGTTATTTTACTAAATGTCTTTGCTGTCTCCTGGTGGTCATATTTTGAAACTACGTGTGCGTGCAGGTTTTATATAGATTCACTAGCTATAGAAATTAAAGCTATTCGAATTTAAAGTATTTGACAAAACTAATTAACGTTATCAGCAAAAATAATATTATTTATTATAATATTATTATCAGCGTTAATTAATGTTGTCAACCACAATTTCTATTGCTTCGTTTTTATTTTTTTACTTTGTTTCTACGTCGTAAATAATAAGAGCACAATCTGCTTAATTGTTTCTAAGTCGTGGTGTGATAACGTGACTTACAAGAAAGCGTATTATTTGTTTTTCCATGACTTCACATCCATAATTAGTCTCATTTCCTCCGAAGGTATAACTACAATAAGGCGATAAGGCTTCAGGGATAAGGATAAGTTTTTATGGTCAGAGATTGATCACAGAAAAATTGAACTTCACAGCACATTTGCTAAGTAAACTAAAAAGCAACCTTTTCATGTGACAAAATGAGATGAGCAGTGTTATTATGTCTATACTAAGCTTGCAAATAAATTCAGATTCATTGATCCACACAACGTATAGCATTGCGATCAATGTATGTATTATACGTTTTATTTATGTTAACAGAGTGAAAAAGACTTTGAGACTTGTGTATCTGTGTTTTTAACTGTGTTTGGAAATCACACCTTTGTGTAGGATTTGATAACAGATTTGATAAATACACAGGTGTGGAATCAGAACAAGAAGCCGGCAAAACACAGGTGACTGATACAAAAAGTTTCACATTTGTTTTAAGTGCCGTCTGGATGTTGCTCAGATATTGGTTGCCTTTCACATTCTAAACCCAGAGAAACAAAGTATTGCTTAAAAGCACATTTAAAGCCCGGGACATAATGAAGTTCTCAATGATTTTAGAGTACCATTTCTGTCTCAGACATTTCACCTTTGCATCTCAGCAAAATTGCAATAGAATTCATGGTATAATTCTATAGTTGGCGCTCTCTGAAGATCTGACTCTTATTGTGTCATCAGTTAAGATCTATACCGATTAACAGATGTACAACAGAAACCTTCCCAGTCAATCCATTCACAAAACCCACCTGTCCTCTTCAGTGTCACG
Organism: Yasuhikotakia modesta; assembly: GCA_036877545.1. Taxonomy (NCBI): domain Eukaryota; kingdom Metazoa; phylum Chordata; class Actinopteri; order Cypriniformes; family Botiidae; genus Yasuhikotakia; species Yasuhikotakia modesta. The sequence goes on along the minus strand of JBAJNP010007148.1, from coordinate 6,716 downwards.
GGGGTCTGGAGTCTATCCCAGCCACTCAGGCCATAGGCTGGGGTACAACACCCTGAATAGATGACCAGTCAATTGCAGTACCCTCTTTCTTATGTGATCTTTTGCTATTAGCAAAATGTTACTGGTGTGGCTATACAATGTAAGGGTATTTATGTAAATTATTTAATTATAATTTAATTATGTTAATTATATTTATGAACAAAAGCATATTGTTTGGGAAGATTGTTGTTTGAATGATTAAAATTAAAATTACATTTTAGTGATTGGCGGCCATTTTTATATGGAAAACATTTGTTATCTACTTCATAAATAGTTGTTTCATAAATTTTTTGTTCTTTGTAAAGCTTTCTCTACCTTGTTTTGTAAATATTAAAAGTAATATTTTATTTTTATTTATTTTTTAAAGTAATATTTATTATTTTGCATAAAATAATGAATAGTTGTGCAAAACTTTCAATTTCACTGTTGACTATAATTTCTATAACCAATTTCTTGTTTGCTTGTAGTAATTCTGCCCATATGACAATAATGTCCCAAGTGTTTTATTTTAGAAGATACCACAATTATAGATTTGGACTCTTGTTGCACTTTGTAATTAAATAACAACAAAACAAAACAAAAAAGAAAAAAATTGTCATTTTATTAACTCTTAGTTTCTGTAACAGACTTACGCTGCCCCCACATACATACACACACAAACACGTTGAGATTTTTTGTGAGACTGAAAACCCGATCTGAAAACCGATCTGTTTCTGGCAGGCAAACTGAAGTCAATCTGGATTTAAAAAGAACAGTATTTTTATTGTTGTTACTTCACTGAAGTCAACCTCGTTCATAACTCAGATAACTCTCAAAGAGGATCAGGTGTTAAATCTCAGTGCTTGAAAACAGTCTGTGTTTCCATACAGCAGCTTTAGACCAGGCAAGTGACTTTTATTCATTAATACTGACATTCAACTGTAGAAATGAAAACAGTTTGTCTTTAACTTCTCATTCCTAAACGTTTCATTTTCACACAGGTTGTTCTTTGCACGCTCCACCCTTATATCTGCATTACTTCCCATATCTGACCATGTCACTCTAGCCCCTCCCCCACTGTTGTAGAGGCGTGACTCTGAGTATAAACTGCTAATTAAGTGACAGTGTGTGGCTCCTTCCTTGTTTATGAGATGTCTCATTGGACTTTGGGTTTAGCTCCACCAGGGGTGGGATCAGGGGGTGGGCCGCCACCCTGAGCCAGACGACGAAAGCTACACAACAGAGAAAAATATCTATCATTTGTGTTATCTCCTAAAATTAGCAGTTAAATGTTTATTGGCTAGTGGAGACTGAGACTAGCAGACTATCATACAAATGAATATCAGAAGATTCTGATGGAAAATAAGGTTTCTGATCTCAGTTTAGCTCAGCATAACATATGTGGTGTACTGCTCGCAGTAGGGGGCGCTATACTCACAAATCCTTTATGTTGTCAATGTGGGCCTGTACAGCCGCAACGCGGCTGTCAACTTTATCCTGTAAAAGACAAGAGAGACTACAGCTGTAGACAAATATGTTTCTGGAGGAGATGGAAAACATTTAAAACACTGTACTGTAGCCACAAACATTACCTGATGCCGTCTGTAGATCACAGGAACAGAGAAGACAGCAATCACACCTGAACATCACATGATAACATGAGGAGAAACTAGTTAGGAAAGTTTTTAGAATTTTACTGCTGCTAAAATATTACGCAACGTAAGCCAAACAATGTGTCTCATTTCAAATAATAGGACAAAAAAAAATATGCACAGTATAATCTTGCAAGTTAAAGGAATAGTTCACCCCAAAATTAACATTTTATCATCCTCAATTTTTGTCTTCTGTGGACCACAAAATAATTTTTCTCACTGGCTTTGTGTCAGTACAATGGCAATCAATGGGCGCCACCACTGTTTGTTTAACAACATACATAAAATATCCTCTTTTGTGTTCTTCAGAGATTATACAGTTTTGGAATCACAGGATGGTGAAAAATATGGTGTAATTTTTGGGTGAACTATGGCTTAAAAGGAACAGTTTACCCCAAAACATTTTTTTAAATAGTAAAATAATGTTTGACCTTTCAGTTTTATTGTACAATGTAACATAAAGTTGAGTTTGAATACCTATGATGAGCAGGGTAAGGCCATTACAGAGGTTTCCCAGGAATGTCACCAGGTACATCAACAACAGGAACTGAGAAAAACAATGAATATTTCATTATTTACTTTCCAAAATGTTTGAGTATAGAAATCTCACAACCTTTTTATAACCTCATAAACTCATTAACCTTCTTTCATAACTATTTTATGTTCAGAGAGGATGTGTGGGCTGTAAGTTTAAGACTGTAATTCTCAAACTTTCTTCATGATAAATGGCAAATCATATGATTTAAGCCTTAGAACACAAAATTAAAAAAGCTCTTAAAATGTAGGTTTATTTCATTGACACACTGTGCTTTATAAAATCTGACACACATAACACACCCTCCATAAATTAACATTTATTATTATTCATTATTATTGGTTATACTAATGATTATTAATGTATCATTTAATCTTTACACCTTCATTCTGAAGTGATTTTACTGACACAACGACACTCTGCTAAGGAAGTTTCAGTATGTTAACACAGCACATATCGCATATGTCAAATCATAATTCAGTAGACCGGCAACTTTAAGAGATCTGGTGACCCCTAGTGGAAACATGAATCTCACGCCTACGTGAGGGAAACGGATCTAATGCCGGTAGTCATTGGAAAAAACTGTTTCCTCTTATATCTGTCAGTGGGGAAATGTGAAGGAAACCCTACACTCAGGACAAGACCCTCTTGTAACCCTCATCTCAAACTACACATGAGCACATGTGTCCCATGTCACATACCAAACAGGTCATAGTGTCAATTTGTAAACACTGGCCACTCCCACATTTGACATATAAACGACCGCCTACTTTCTCACACAGTGCTCAGATTTACCAGTACCCAAAAATAAGAGATTATAACTGTAATTTTTGCTATTCACATTGTGTATCCCTTATGCTTTTACTGAGTCTCGCATGTGCATCATTTGTGTAATTCTTCCACTAAATACTTTTGGAAAAATAACTGAAATAATTTAAAACATTAAGTGCAACATAGTTAGTTGTGACACCAAAGAGAATTGAACATTTCTTCTGTGTTTTACTGTAGCAAACAGTTAGAATATCCTTAAACAATAGCAAAAATACATATAAACACTATAGATATTTATAAACCTGCATATAAATGCATGATTAAACTTTTTCACTTAAAAGTTCAGAACATTATCATATACACTTTTTTGCTTTGCTAGTAAGTTGATATGACACTGTATGTTTAGTCTTACATAAACCACCCAGGCTTGACAACACACACCACAAACAGAAGTCTTTTTGTGGATAGTTATTAGTGTAATCAGTGTGACAGCTGGAAGCCATGATTGCTCGCCCTTATTTTAAGTTTACAGCTGAGACGCAGGCCTCAAATAATGAGAACACATCTGGAGGAAGAAATTCAATACAAAAGCCACGTTCAAATGCAGAATATGATAAGAAAGTTGAACAAAAAAAAAAGATGACAGTTTAATACACAAATCTCTCATGACAGACAATGCAGAGAATGAAATTGGAAAAGTAAACTACCATTTGTAACATAATATGAGAGATGTTCAATCAGATAGAAACCCTGAAATTATAAAGTCTAAAGTTGATAACCGAGTAGAATCTCTCTGCCATATTCACAAAAAAAGAGATAGTTCACTCCCCCCCCAAAAAAACAAAATGGTGCTGTAATTTACTTACCCCAAAGTCATTCTAAACCTGTGTGACTTCATATCTTATAAAAATAAAATTATCATGCACAATGTAACTGAGAGCCTCAGTCCCCATTCACTTTCATTAAATTGAAAAAGAGCAGCTTTTTAAACAGCCAGCTATTTCCAAACCTCACCTTGAGTGAGTTGAACAGGTTGCCCACAAAAATGAGGTTTTTCAGTGTGTCCACAGCAGAGCAGGCCAGCACGATGACCTTCTGCATGCAGTGTTGAGCCTCTTCCCCATTTAAACTGATGTCCAAGTCTAGATATGACCTGCAACATGTAAATGCATAGACAAACCCCATTGATAAACATTATACATAAACATTATAATACAGATATTACTATAACAAAGCATGCTTATCCAAATTGACTTACTGTATAGTTATTGTTCATTATACCATCTCACACCACATTAAGAGAAGAGCAAACAGCCAGCACTTACTGGAAAGGGTTAATTCCATCTCCCAGCTGGAGCACATGCAGCAGTTTGTAGTAGATTCTCACTGAGATGGTCAAGCACACAATGGCCAGGGAGAGACAGGACACCACAGTAATGATGCTCAGCTGGAAGAGAGACAGCAGCCCCACCACCAGCCCAGTGAACACCATGCCTGTGCGCTCCATATCCTTCCAGTAGATCAAATCCATAACTGACAGAGGATAAAAGACAACAATATGGTATCTGGGTTTGTGGGCGACTTTTGGAATTGGTTTGGAGAAACATAAGGGTGGTTGTTTGGGATGAATTAATTGTAAACAGGATGGGGGGTTTAGACACTATCAATAAAGTGCTGACTTTCTCTAATAATGGCAATTAGATCAAGCTGAATTGCTGTTTAGGAGAGCATAATAAAACACTAAAGGCCGAGGCTATAACAGTGGGCGGGTGAGTGTATGTTACTGATGACAAGAAGAAAAACTGCAAGGAGTCTTTAGGGTTGACTTGGGCTATTATTAGACAGCGTAGGAAGGAAAAGAAACTAGGAATTTAAAGTGGTCTCTTAAACCACCTGCTGATAGCACTCAACCTGCAGCCCATTGGCTATCAATAGTGACAACTTACTCTTACTTACTCTAAGGGACATGAGAATGTTTTTCTGTGTAATCTCGAAGGTCTCTCAGTGTTTGAAGTGAGTTTAATTCATTAAAAAACTTTATTTATTCTATTTGCTTGCATTAATTTCCTCTCTTTCTGTGTTTTGGCAGTGGTTATAACTCTGAGACTCTGAGTGGTTATAACTCTAGGCAATAGCTTACAAGCTAATACCGATGCTAATCCATTCAGAATTACCTCAGCAATAATGCTATTCATGCTTGCTGCCCTGCTTTGAATAGCAGCAGGTGGAAGGACTATTTGTAATGTTGATGTAATGTGTATTAGGACATACCTATCTGTTGTCATGGTAGATGGTCTAACAAACTTATTCCATTGTTTAACTTTAGCAAGTACATGTTAGAGTAACTCAGGTCACACTGGGAAAAAAATAGATGTACATAGTATGAAAAAATAACAGATGATAGTTTCAAGGTTTTCTACACTGCATTCATCTTCTTAAAGGGACAGAACACCCATAAATGAAAACCATTGATGTCAACTGTAACAGCTCAAACATTCTTCCACATATTGTTTTCTGCAATTCCACACAAGAAATAAAGCCATACAGGTTTGGAAAAGTTTAAGGATAAGTAAGTAATGAGTAAATTTTTAATTTCTAAGCCTAGAACTATCCTTAATTCAACCTGAATTAAACCTGTCATGAAATTTGCAATCTTCTATGTAGATTAAGGAATAAAAATTGTGTATATTTATCCCTTTATGTTTTAAGGTTTAAAATTGTTCAATATTGTGTTTAATATATATTTTCTTTGACAAATGTTGTCACAGAAAGTAAAGGGTTCAAGTTATGGACAACACCACTGGCAAACAAAGCAACCATATTAATTATTAATGATCCATTACATGCTGGGAGGAGAATGAACCACTGAAAATGAATTTTTCCAGCGTAGGCCGCATTGAAACAAATGTAAGGCTATACAACACACTGTCTAATGTTAAACAATGATTTTAAAAGGAGTAAATGTTTACATGGGATCTGCAACTTCCTGTTAAGCCGCAACGATAAGGTATGTTTTATTAACACATCCACATGTATTAACATCAGCAATGATGTTAGCAATGGGCAATGCGCCTTGATTCTTGATCATTGTCTTCATTCATTCTATGTCTTGTACGCAAACACATGCTTTCAGACAGCAGTCTGATATCATCAAACACTCAAATGCACTGAACTGACAGCAGTTTACAAACTTTTCAACTGTTTTAACTGTGTTTCAGTCAGAGAAATGAACTTAACTCATTTACCTCAGTCCTATTTAGAACAATTTCTCCCTTTATGGCAACATTAAAGCACTAAAAGCCCTGATTCTTTGTTTATTTTCTTGCGCCTCACCTTTACCGGTCATTTTGAAATCTTCATGGGCTGATGTCTCTCTTTCCTGTGACTATGCCCCTGATCCTCTCTGAAAGCCCCTCACGCTGTTTTTGGCTGGTCCTGCTCTGTCAGCAGCCCTCTGGTTTAACAACCCAAAAATAAAACTGCACAATTGTGCCCACCCCGTGGAAGACAGTCAGAATTACACCGACATGAGAGGAGTATAGTATGAATAAACTCACTCACAAATACACTAGACATCTGCATACGAATCTGCTTGTGGTCAGTTTATACACTGTACACTGTAAATTTATATTCTTATAGTGAGTCTTTAGTATAGTATCATTATTATAGTAAGTCATTAGTATAGTATTTTTAGTATAGTAAGTCTCCAGTATAGTATCATTATTATAGTAAGTCTTTAG